>LIEC01011222.1:0-69229 GCA_001925005.1 Drosera capensis
CAAAGATAAACCTAAACCTAAATGAATAACCTGAATTTGATCTCTGAGGCTTGGGATTTGTGACCAAAAGTTTCCACATCAACAGCACACCAGACAGAAAACAGAGAAAGCAAGATTGGATCTTCACTAAATTTTCTAGCACCTTCATTTTGATTTCTACCAAACATTTTTGCTTTTTGACATTTTTGTTTTCTTTTATGTCGTGTGTTAACAAGAGTGTGTGTCTTGTGGGGCTGACCCTTTTCAGAAAGAATGTGCAAGCCCAGAACGGCCCAGACATGTGGGCCTGAATAGAGGGGCCCAAATTGACCGAGATGGGCCCAGCACAGATCGGAGACTGTGGGAGCCACTCTGGACTCTGTCTGCCTCTGGTGTTTTCATATTACTCTTCCAGTGAGAATGAAGCTTATAAAGAAGACCAAAAGGAAATGGGATTGGGAAATCTGTGTTTTCTCAAAAATAAAGTCCAGTTAGCATAGATTATTTGGGGAAAAAAAAGACAATTATTTTAAAATACTCAATATAGTTTCAAATCATATTTTAGTATCCAACAAAAATTATGATATCTTTTAAGTATTCATTTTAATTTTGTTTTACATTTTGATATCCAAATAAGAAACTCTCCGACTCATATGACGCAATTACAATTGGGTCTAAATTATACGAAGACGATATCCCGTCATCGTCATAGATCAAGATCGAGATCGGAGGTGGGCATCGTGATCTATAGGAATTCAGAGAATCATTGGGTGAAAGAGTGATCAAGGAAAATTAAAGAAGAAGAGTAATGTGTCGAATCGATTAGGCGAGGAACATTGATATTATTTACTCATTTTTTGATAGCAAAATATAATTGAAACTATCATTGGATATCTAAAAATGTCTTGAAACATTTTGGATATTCGGATGTGAATGAAGGTTGCCTTCCATATATTAGTGTACTTATCGCAAAAAAAAAAAGAGTATAGTTAGCAAGTTTAGACATCAAGTCATCAATTACGATCATGTGGGTTCTGATATACCATGCATATACAAGCCTGTATTTAACGTAATATACATATACGTTGAGTAACTTATAAGGGTCTCATCAGTGTAAATGAGAGACAACTTAATTCACAAAGTTATATGGTCGAAGTATCGATGAAGGATCGATGTTGCTTCTTGTTATGGCGACTATATAGTCCAAATGTTACCATTTATCAAGGTAATGAGGTAGGTATATGATATATAGATAGCAGAATTTAAGAAGATAAAACCAAGTTCAATTAAATAAGAACCCCTTTTCTCATTAATATGTGAATGCGGTTATAAGCCTAGCTCTATGGTTATTCCATGTGGGCATTATTCTTTTTGTTAGCACATAGTACTATATATAGACGTGATGATACTCTATATATACATAACCTAAGATATAAATCTACGGCGACTAATTATGCAAAAGAGAAGTATTTTCGACGGTGGGGATTAATGACCCCTGCCTATCTTTCGTATCGTCTTGAATGTAAGAAAATAAATACTACAATGATTTGATCTAAGTAAATCCCTACCCGAACAATTTGTGTAGCATGCAGACATTCTATATTTGTATGCTGGAATGCATGCCAACAACTACATACCTATGGTAAGGACTCTTGAGCTATATGTGAAAAAATTCTTCCAATAATCATTAAGGAGTATATTCACTAGTCAAATACCTCGACGGCTTCTTTTGTTTCCACGAGAACAAGATTTCATTAGGTTCCTTGATCCCTTGTCGATATCTTTTCAAAATATTCCTGCTCCAGGCAGGAGCAAAAAAACTATGCAGAAGCAATTTTCGTTATAAAAATCAAATATTTGAGTTTTTAAAAAAATCAAATTAAAAATCCAATAAGTATTTTGAACAAACATGTTGGTGGGGAAGACCCTATCGTAGTTTCTTAACTCCTGTTTGCAGCAGAAATATTTTTCCTTTTCTTTTTCAGCCGTTTCTATCGTAGTTCACATGGATTCGATTTGTTCGCATAACTAAAGTTAAAGATATTCAATTTTGTGGGTATTTCATTGTAAATGGTTCGAAGTTAAATTGACTAATCCCTCATCCTTCTGTTATTGTGCGCTGAATAGTTATTTGATCCATAGCTCCTTATGAAATCTACGCCGGTCATTTTCACAAGTCATAATACCAACTCTCATGAGATTAGTAACAGTCGTGAGTCCATGCGAAACGTTAGGTATCCACGATTACAGGGATATGTGGATTCCATACTGGACAAAGGGAGGATTATGATTATGATCCCGAAACACTATAAAAATTTAGGTAGTTTTTTCGACCAACGAATCTGTTTCCGTTACAAATAAAAGATTCCATCACAAATAAAAGATGTCTTGATAGATTTCCTAGTTCCTTCTTGTGAAATTGAAAGTTCAAGACACAACGCTAGCTTCCTTCAAGATAATACATAACGTGAAGTGTACTTCACGGAAATTTCCGTCGTTAAAATGCTATTTTTTTAATGACTAGACTGTAAAATATTGATTATATCGTTGAAGAAGCTAATTAATAATTAAAGTTGTAACAGTTGATTTTTGAACATGTGTAGCGACAATTTTAATCAGTGACAACAGTTCACTATTCAGTTATATTTGAGTGTTCAGGTTTCATTATAGCGAGTTCTTATCACTACAATGTAGTTCGGCGTATCATATCTATATCTTATCTTCGAGATAGCCGTACCTGTCAATGTAAGTACAGAAATAAAGAGGTAATATGATGTGATGAACAATAACCATGATAAAAAAGGAAACATGGCACAACTATTTTGCTAAAGTGACGTCTTACAGGCCGCCAATTAACTACTTATGTAACAGAGATCGTTCATATTTGAACGGGCTTTGTGATGGTTTTCTACTAACTTAATTAATTGCTTTCTAGCATGAGACGACCGCGAAAATGGTGACTGATATCACAAAAATAAAGGTAACAAGGAAAAGGAAAACTACTTTAGGAGATTCACATGCCCGAACATATGAGGTGTAAACTCCCCATATAATAGATCGATTGTGCCAAAAAGAGCTAGCTGGGCATGCTGGAATGGGCACAACCCTAAATGGTCCAAAACATAGCTTACCATATACAACTCCCTTCATACCTTTTGCCATCTCTGTCATCTTTGATTTCTGTTTTCCGAGTTCTTCTAGTCGAAAAGACGACGAGCATTATAAACCGTTTCATTATAGGCAAAGCTTGAATTATTATACGTTGCCTCAACCTCGATCTATTTGAGGAATTAACAGATCCACTAAAAAATAATTAATCTCTGAGAGACAAATGAGAAATGATATCATGATATGAATGATTAAAAACAACGAACCTTATCAATCAGTCGACTCTGATCAGTTGATCTATTTCAATACAATGTTTTGGAAGACAATCAAAAGTCAGGGAGATGATATCGATTCCTCAGAAAATGATCACACTAGCATCATACCAGACAGGAGTGCATATGGGGCACAACAGCAAGATATACTTTGCCATTTTGCTTTGGATCACTCACTTTCATCTTCCTTGAAATGGTTACTTGGGGTATGATACTTTGGTACTGTCTTGAAAGTGAAAGGGTGTTACTACATGTGAGCTGCTGAGTCAGTTACATGTTTCGAAGATTTGAGATATCTTTTTCCCAACAGAAGTTGAATAAATTTTTTTCACTAAACATGAATAAGATTTGGTGCACTTAACCTTACCATCGATAACCGGTTACAAACGCAATATGATAACCGGCTTCACAGTAATCATTTGCTACATATCAAATGCATCGAATATCTTCACTAATCGCGACTCTAGTAACCGATCTTAGGTCTTCGATGAGCAGTGTCTGAACTATCCTGATGCCGAAGCCTGTTCAATTATGAAGATAAGATCAGGAAATATATATGAGACAATTTGTGGACCATTTGACTTAAGTATTTTTCTAGTTGGATCTGGATTAGGATTACTTTACTTTACTACTCAGCTAGATCTCTAATGTGTGACATTCCATTTAGGTTGAGATCCACTTTTCTTCAAGTGTCACATATGACAACTAACTTTAAGTCGTTACTATAGGTTAACTCGGATGAACTTTTACGTCGAACGGCTTGTTCCTTTCAGGTTAATTTGACATAGTTTGATCTGCTTGGCGTGGAACATTCATTTTATGGCATTAGTCTTGTATCAAGCTCGCTTCAGTTTTGGTGACGGACTTCTGATAGACTTACACTATTGCGACGTTAAGATGCGATCTACTGTTTAAGACAAAATGAAGATCTAATACTTAGAAACAGGAAGGATAAATTATTTGGGTTGCTGAGGAAAAACTAATACCAGGATGTTGAGGATATGTGTGAGCAGGTTTACCCACATCGATCATGGAGAAACAGAAAGAGAAACAAAAAGAGTAGAATATATATATGAGGAACCCATAACCCATCAGCTTAACCTTTTGGGTTAGCAGCTGGGTCTAGTCCATATGTGTATTCTACTCAGGTCCAGTTAAGACGTAGAATATATATATATGAGGAACTCATAACCCATTAACTTAGGCTTTGGACGTGGTTCTCTCCCGAATCCTAACACAGGAAGCCCAGGACACAAGCTAAGCAACCGAAACACTGTATTTGACATTTTGATGAAGGGTACTTTAACATTGATGTATATTTTAATAGAAAATCTTTGTTCATATGTTATGCTCATATCTCCAGCACATCGGTTACTTTGAGGCAACAGTGCTGGAGTTGTTATTTGGTGTTCTTTTCACATCCTACTCGGATATTTCGACATCAGATGAAAAATGAAAAGCGTAATTAATTAGAGTGACACGAACAACGTTATCATGCCAGATCATTCTCGATCGTATTCTTTGGTATCGAGTATCTTCTCGGCCAGGCATGGAGACCTCGGTATCGTGAATTCTGATGATACATGAGCTTAGATCGTTGCTTAAATAAGTTCCTTCTTATTTAGCTAAAACCAAATGAAGTGTTGCCATCGTTCCTCTATTTCTCATCCGTTCAAATAGTTCAGTGTTGCCTTTTGTGAAATAATCGTCACATTTAATGCCCCGCATTAACTACCACACTGAAGAGAGAGTCCACGAATGTACTGTACCTCTCCTCATCACATTAAACGCTCGATCGCATTCTGAATTTTTCAGCAACCCAAAGAACCCAAAGGTCTCTCAACGATAATTGAACCCAAAATACTCAACAAAAGAAGCCGAAAAAACATAGTGCAAAAAAATTTAAAATATGGAGATAATTTCATAAAAAATAATAATTTTGTTTTTAAATAAAAATAGATATCTAATTGTTTCATGACTTGAATCAAAATTTACATTGATAAATGTTTTTTCTATCTCAAATAAATTATAACACATTGTTAAAATAAATATCACAACACTTAAAATGATAACTATTTATTTAATGTTCAAAAATTTAAAATATTTTTATTTTATATCATATCATTTTCATCATTATTATATTTTTCCTTTCTAGCCACTTACATTTTTTACTCCACATGTACAAAAACATAAATATTCAAATACACAAAGTCAATATATATATATAATTCATCATATTCTTTTCGTTTCATATCAATCGTAAATTTTTCAATTTGATCATTCTAAAAAAATTATAATTTTTTTGATAATTTTTTAACTTAAAAAATATCAAATCAATTAATCTATTATCTCTCCTCTTATATATGTTATAATAAATAATATTATTTTTTTTCATAAATATTATAATAAATATTATTATCATTCAAAAAATATTCTTTTTTAATATAAAATTTACATAAATTTAACCGTTATATAAATTTTGTGTGTTTAAATCAAAATGAAATTTAATTCAGGAAAGAAACATATCGATTAAATTATTGCAAAATAGTAAACGAAACCATGATGGAAAAGATGAAATATAAAATGTCGCATTTGCCTCGATAAACGAGCGGCAAATCACCTCCTCACTCTCTCGCATTCTCACTGTTGCCCCCACTCTCTCTTCTCTCTGTGTTCTCACCTTGAAGCTCTCTCACCTATGGCGGCCATGGCTAGGGTTCCTCCTCCTCCTCCTCCTCCTCCTCTCCCTCTCCCATAATGCTCCCTTTTCCTCCTCACCTTCTCTGCACACCATTGCTGTAACCTTCTTCTTCTTCTTCTTCTTCTTCTTCTTCTTCTTCTTCTTCTTCTTCTTCTTCTTCTTCTTCTTCTTCTGAGTCTAGTCTCTTCTGACCGAGATCTTTCAACGGGATCTCGGTGACTGCAAGTTCAATTTTCTAGCCTTTCAACGAGATCTCGGTGACTGCAAGTTCAATTTTCTAGCCGGAGTTCCGAGAACGCCGAGCGAGGGCGGAGCGGAGCCGAAGCGGTTTCATTTCCGTCTCCGATTCCTACTCGCCGCCGGCGTTTTTCCGAATCCGTAGACGAGTTTCGTTGTTGTCTTTTATTCTCCGTAGTCGAAATTTGCCTGTATAGATTTCATCATTTCACACACATTTTCTGTTGATTCTGGTAAGTGCTTTCGTTTTTTCTTCCATCACCGATCTCGAAACGTCTCTTCTGTTTCAGTGTAAGTAGCAATTGATTAGTATTTAAATGCTACTTTGAGGTTTTGTTTTCTCTGTATCCGTTTCGGTTTCCAGTAAGTGAGTGAGGGTTTGGAGAGAGGCTTCCAAAAATGGCTATGGCGGTGGCGCAGCATCACAGGGAGAGCACGAGCGGGAGCAGCAGCATAAGCAAACAACGAGATCGAGATCGTGATCGGGATCGAGAACAACTTGATGCGGGGAAGTATGTGCGGTACACGGCAGAGCAAGTGGAGGCATTGGAGAGAGTGTATGCAGAGTGTCCCAAACCTAGCTCGCTGAGGCGACAGCAGTTGATACGTGAGTGTCCGATTCTAGCCAATATTGTACCCAAGCAGATCAAAGTCTGGTTCCAAAATCGAAGGTATAGAATCAATATGCTGTGTCGAATGATTTGGGATCTGGGTGTGTGTATGTGTTGATGGGGAAAAATTGGGGTTTATTGTGTTGCAGGTGTAGGGAGAAGCAGAGAAAGGAGTCATCAAGCCTTCAGACAGTGAATCGGAAGCTATCGGCCATGAATAAGTTATTGATGGAAGAGAATGAACGGTTGCAGAAACAGGTTTCGCAGCTAGTGTGTGAGAATGGACACATGAAGCAACAACTTCACACTGTATGTTCTACTTGATTTCCTGTTTTAGGTGATTTTTTAAAGGATCAGTTGAGATCTTTGAAAGGTGGTGCGTATTATCTTGTAAAGTTTGATCAGTTTACTTTTACTTTGATGTACCAAATTACTTGCTAAATTTGGAATTTTTCGCGGTCATACCACAAGGTGAACTCAAATTTATCTTACTTATGCTCATTCTCTTGGGTGTGATTTCTGGTTATTGGGTTTCCCCAAGTTTCATCAAGTTTGCAATTGTGTTGGTTGATATGGCATTGGCCTTTTGTTCTGGATGTGATTTCTGTTGTTGGTTGTATGATATATGTGCTACGGGCTGAGAAGGATGGTGATTTAACTAAATGAATTGCCTTGCAGCCGCCTGCTCCAAATGGTGATGGAGGTTGTGAATCCGTGCCCAATGCCAGTCAGCAATCTCTAGGAGACACTAACAACCCTGCTGGGTAATTCAAGTTCCCATCAGCTCTTTCATACAAGCTCAACTTTCTTAGAGTATTCACCATCCTTTTATATGGTTAATTTCAGACTCCTCTCCATTGCGGAAGAGACCTTGGCAGAGTTCCTCTCTAAGGCTACAGGAACTGCTGTTGATTGGGTCCAGATGCCGGGGATGAAGGTTTGATATCTCCTTTACAAACTCAAGTATCTTCATGTTGGGTTTTTCCTATCCACTTAATCTATATTTCTCGAAATGAAACTACTTACCACTCTATGTGCTCATCTGCTTGTTTTATGGATGTTTTCAGCCTGGTCCGGATTCAGCAGGGATCTTTGCCATTTCACATAGTTGTAATGGAGTGGCGGCGAGAGCCTGCGGTCTTGTGAGTTTGGAACCTACCAAGGTATGATGTAGTTCATTTAGAAATGTTGTTTTTATGAGTCCCGATGGGATTTATTCTGTTCAAGCTGGACATTTCTAATATGCAATGTACTCCTCTTCTGATTGATGAAAACTTACTGACCATTATAAACAACCTTATTGACCATTATCTGATTGATTGATTGATGAAAACTTGGTGTTTCCAAATCTCCAGATTGCGGAGATCCTCAAAGATCGTCCAGCTTGGTTCCGTGAGTGTCGGAGCCTCGAAGTATTTACCATGTTTCCTGCTGGAAATGGAGGAACTATCGAACTAATTTATACTCAGGTTGAAAGAGTAGTCATTAGTTGTGTTTTGGTTGGTGAGTCGAAATTTGTAAATTCATTATTATTTTTCTTTGAATTTTCCTTGCCAGATCTATGCTCCTACTACATTGGCCCCTGCGCGGGATTTTTGGACATTACGATACACGATCACTCTTGACAATGACAGTATTGTGGTAAATATGCATCCATTTTCTTTGTTGGTGGTTTTTGATCCGTCAATGTCCTATATCTTGTTTAAGCATTGACCAAATGAACAATTTAGTACAATGTACTGGTTTTCTTTACTGCACCTCCTCTTTCTTGAGTCGAGACGTTCACTTTCACTACCAACTACTGTGTATCATCTAGTGCACCATTTTCTTTGAGTTTATTCGGAATGACGATATTCAATGATCAATTGCTTCCTAAATGTCAAGGTGTGCGAAAGATCCCTGTCTGGTTCTGGACCAAATGCTTCTGCTCCTCCTCAGTTTATTCGTGCTGTAATGCTTCCCAGTGGCTATCTGATACGACCATGCGATGGAGGAGGATCAATAATCCATATAGTAGATCACCTTAACCTAGAGGTTTGTGACTGGTGCCAACTAGCTACTTAACACTAGAAACTCTTCCAATATTACCTGTGTGGAGGAGGGAATGATGTTCGTAATTTCAGGCTTGGAGTGTTCCAGAGGTATTAAGGCCTTTATATCAATCATCCAAGGTGGTGGCCCAGAAGATGACAATTGCTGTAAGTGTGCAAACCCATGTTTTTTTTTTTTGAATCACCTCCAGGAATTCCTTGAGGGGATTGCATTTGAACACAGTATGCTCAAGTATTTAGTTTGAACTTTCCTGGACACAAACTAGTTGATTCTCAAGACTAAATTACAACATGAAAGACAATCTTGTTGTTTAAAGCATTATTTGTTGAGATATTTCGGTTGGTGTAGCAACAGCAACTAACTTTGCCCGTTTCTTTGAAGGCGCTGCGCTACATCAGGCAAATTGCTCATGAGACTAGCGGTGAAGTGGTATACAACATGGGCAGGCAGCCAGCTGTTTTAAGGACTTTTAGCCAAAGACTAAGCAGGTTCAGTTCAAGCTTACACGTCATTTACCATCATTTTATTGTGTTATGCCTTTTCATTTTATGTGAACAGTGAACTTGCAATTTTTTTTCCCCCTTCCCTGATAATCTTAGAATTGGTTTGCTGCAGGAGCTTTAATGATGCTACCAATGGCTTTACGAATGATGGCTGGACTTTGCTCAGCTGTGATGGATCGGAAGATGTGGTATTGGCAATCAATCTGACAAAGAATGTTTTGACTCATTGTAATCCTGCACACAGTCTATCCATGGTGGGAGGCATCCTCTGTGCAAAGGCATCTATGCTCCTTCAGGCAAGTGTTGCAAGTAGTGAAGCGAATATTTTTCTCTATAATTATTGTTTTTCTTTTTTATTTAACCTTTACTACTTATTCTCATATAATGATAATAGCTTTGAGATTCACCTGTGCAATTCTCTTTGATGTTGTGCTGGTTTCTTCTTTCAAGGTGTTGCTGGTTTCTTCTTTCAAGGTGTTACTTGATCATGCATAGGATTGTGAGATCACAAGCTACTCCCACAAGTAGTATTACCTTTGTAGTAGCTATGAGGTTCTATGAATTATGATGTTTCGCGTAACTGACTGATATTGATTCTTTCATTTACATTCGGGCTATTCATGGGTAAAAGAACAAATACTGGTTAAGGCAAGTATTAAGTAGGGGAGTTATGATGTTACAAATGAATTGACTATTATGGAAGCATTCATTTGCATCGAGTGTATTCATTGGTGAAAAGCCAGTATTGGATATGTCACATGATTTATTTATTTATTTATTTTAAAATCATGTGACGGCTCATCAATTTCTTCTTTGACGAACCTAAGATGGTTAGGTTAGTTGTCATGGCTACATTGCAACTATAAGAGTGCAATGTGGAAAGAACAGCATTGCAAATCTTTTTAACATGGTGAAAGATGTAAACTTTTTGTGTTGAGCATGCTGTGTATCCTGTGCAGAATATACCTCCAGCAGTATTAGTTCGGTTCTTGCGGGAACATCGATCCGAGTGGGCTGATTTTAATGTGGATGCCTATTCCGCTGCTGCCTTAAAAGCCTATGCATATGCATTTCCAGGGATGAGACCAACAAGATTCACAGGAAACCAAATCATTATTCCGCTTGGTCATACAATTGAGCATGAAGAGGTATGTGCATCTTGTAATTCTGCATACTTCTCCAGCCATTCACTTCTTGCTCTGCTTCTGCTGTGTACTTCTTTCCCTTTCTTCGGCCTTTAATATTCTTACCTCCTTTCCCATCCCATGATCCTTAATTGGCCATCCATTGATCTATTTTTGTCATGCTAAAAGATAATGATAACAGCGTATATCAAGTGATAAAAATGCACAACTAGAAGAACATCACCAATCACATTGGAATGATCAGTTTGCCAAATTTGATTTATCATGGCCAATCCGTGTCAAAAGGTTCTAATCTTTTGTTTGCATATCAGTTGGTGGAGGTGGTTCGACTGGAAGGTCATTCACTTACACCAGAAGACACTTTTATATCAAGGGACATTCATCTTCTGCAGGTATCTATGCTTTCAACATTGTAATTTGTGACCTTGCCATCACTCCACTTTACATCAAATTAATTTTTACAGGGGCATTCATCTTCTGACTGTTTATCACTCCATCTCCAAAATTAATTTTCGTATTAGGGACGAATATTCTCAACAATCTTATGCAATCACTTGCTCTACTAGGTTGCCTTTTCCTGTTACTGATGCTTGTCCTTCTGCTTATGTAGAATGATAAATATTGATGAAAATGACTTTCTTGCGTTTCGTGTATCGTTTCTTTTATGCGCACAGCTGTTGTTTGCATGTTCTATAGCATTGTTTTTCTCTTGGCAGATATGTAGCGGAATCGATGAGACTGCAGAAGGAGCATGCTCTGAACTTGTCTTTGCTCCAATTGATGAGATGTTTCCAGATGATGCCCCTTTGGTGCCATCTGGTTTTCGTATAATTCCCCTTGATGCTAAACCAGTAAGTAGACGATTCTATGATTTGAGTAAACCATGCTCTGATTGTCAATACATCACCAAAACAATTTTGTGCTGGTCCAGTAATTTTCCTTCTTGGCTGTGTTCTTGTGATCGGTTAGCTTGTTTGGATTTCACTCATTTCCTTGCGTAGTCACTGACATCCTGTTTCAAGTTTTTTGGATACTGATTTGAGCTCTGAGCACATGCCTATGCAGGAAATAGGTGCTCAGAGAACACTTGATCTAGCATCTAGTCTTGATGTCGGGCCATCAACAAGTGCAGGAGCTGCAGATGCATCATCATCATTCACCTCTAGATCGGTTTTGACAATTGCGTTCCAGTTCCCCTTTGAGAGCAGCCTACAAGACAGTGTTGCAAACATGGCTCGTCAATATGTCCGTAGCGTGATCTCTTCTGTTCAAAGAGTCGCTTTGGCAATAGCCCCATCCGGAGTAGCCCCGGCTGTTGCTCCAAAAATGTCCCCAGGATCGCCTGAGGCTCTTACGCTAGCTCATTGGATCTGCCAAAGTTATAGGCAAGTTTTTTTTTCTTTGCTAAGTTTTCCCCCATTAGATGGTCAGGCCAATGTAGCCCAATGTTCTCTTGATTGTGTAGCAATGTTCTTCTCTTTTGTTTGTTTAATCTATTCTGCAGCTACTCTTTAGGATCAGAACTATTGGGAACTGCATCTGCCGGCGATGATGCTGTGTTGAAGCATCTTTGGCATCATCCAGATGCCATTCTGTGCTGTTCATTAAAGGTAATTATAAAATGAATTTGTAGAATGTCTAAATTTAGAATCCTTGTCCATCTTTTGCATGCAGATGTTGTGATTTGACTTTCATTATTCCTGAATCAGTCTGGACATTTTATGCCCATCAATGAATTTTTGAATATAATTTAGCTGGAAGATGAACCTTTATGAAGCTAACTGTCCATGGATGGAGATCATTCTGATAACTTCTTCCTGTGCGCTGCAGTCACTTCCGGTTCTTATCTTTGCGAACCAAGCGGGGCTTGACATGCTTGAGACGACCCTGGTGGCATTACAGGATGTCACATTAGACAAAGTATTCGATGATTCTGGCCGAAAAGCGCTTTTTGCTGAGTTCCCAAAGATAATGCAGCAGGTACAACCAGAACTCGGCTCCTCACCATATCCCAAATTACATCACTGTATTTTTTTTCTTCCTGAGTCTTTCATTTACTGTGTCTGGTATTCTCATTTGGACTTTTAAGTTCATTGACCAATTCTTTCAGGGTTTCGCATGCCTACCGGCCGGAATATGCATGTCGACAATGGGTCGGCACGTCTCATTTGAGCAAGCAATCGCATGGAAGGTGTTCGATGTGGACGAGAACTCGGTCCACTGTCTGGCCTTCACTTTCATCAACTGGTCTTTCTTGTAACCTTACGCTCATCATCATCTAAACAATATATATATCATGATGGGAAATCTAGGAAAGTTTTTTGCCTCCGGTCTTCATTTTTACCCCTCTTGTACAAGTGTGTCACATCATGATGTAAACATTACCCCCAACAGGTTTTGCTTTCTTCTAAATTATTTTGCTTTGAAGAATTCAGATGATCCCTTTGTAAAGTGAGATTGAGTAGAGCTATATGTAGAGAATTAAATGTGGAAGGAGCCCATCCTATACAGTAGTTGTAATGAGTTGAACTGACCTGGACCTGTGCAAAAGCTACAATGAAGAAGAGGAGGGTGGGTGAGAATGATGCTTGTGTAGTAAATTCTTGGGTGGTGCAGTAAATGTTGCGTTGCACACTGGTTTGGGCTCTCATCTTTTTTATCTTTTTGGTTACAAAACTTGGTTTTACTAGGCTACATTGAGATGGTAAGAGGGGGCCTGCCGGGCTTGGCTGTTGAGACTTGAGGGAGGAGATATGTGCATTGCTGTTTGCTGTTAGCTGCACCACTGTGAAACTGTTGATGATGATGATGCTTCATCGGAATCACTGCTTGCTTGCTGCTAGTGGTGATGATGATGATGAGTCTGTGTTTTTCTGGGCTCTGTGGATATCTGTTGTCCTTCGAAATTGATTTTTGACTACTGTCAAATGCCATTTTCCAATTTGGACTAGCAGAAGAGAACTTTTGAGAGAAAATGGCGTTGAATTTTTTGGGTTTCGTTGCATTTATGTTGGAAGAGAGTTGACCATGAACGCAGAGTGATTTTGTCTTCTGTTGAGTCGTTTTTGTCTTGAGAAACGAAAGAACTTGTTGCAGTGAAGGAGTTGCCGAGATATATGAATAGATGAGATGAGATTGTGGAAGTTGGTGCTGTTAAACTGCGTTGCTGTTTCAGTTACAGCGGAGCTGTGATTCTTATCTTCATAACAATCGGTATTTGATGGACTAGTGCATCAAACTTATAATGATCATTGTGAACTTATCATGGATTTAGTGTCTCAATAATGTATTGATAAACGGTATGTGGATGAGTCCAGCATTGGCAAGTTACCGATCAGTATGATGGTTAAAGGTTGGTGTTTTCGAGAAAAGGTGCAATGGCCCAAGTCAGTGCAAGAGCAGAGTATTTCCGGCGTTACTACAAGACGCGACATTCTTAGGGTCATGTACTAAATATTACGTGGAGTGTGTTACATTGGTGAAAGACTCGATAATGATTCTATAGCATCCGGTGTGTTGGTCACGGCTTGACTACGCTACTGCAAGGAGATGCTGCTGTTGTTAGCCTTATAGGCGAAGACTCGACTATATTGCTACGTATGATTTGGAAAAAAGTAGAGGGGCATGGACTCCATCTATAATGCTTAATCCTCCCAATATGCCTGTCTAGAGTGTCCAGATGGGAGCGGGTTAACAGCAATAGATGAAACGGGAAGCAAGAATCACCGTGCTCCAACGAACTTTCTGGATTGAATAGTTTAGAGTATGTCGTAAACCCATGCTAGCATTTAAATCGTGAAAAAATCATCATGAAATCATTCCAAAAGCGTGACTGGTAGTCCAGGATTTGCCCCATATTAGAGCAGCTAACAAGCAACAGCACAGAGCAACAATCATCCTACAAAAGCTTCATACGATTTCCACACTAACTTATCAAAACTCTGCATTCTATGCAAGTGCTGTTGTTTTTTATACATGAATGTTCGTGTGTGTATGCATGCACAAATTGTTCTTGATACAATCACCACAGAAGTCATGGGAATGTCTAAACTATCTTTCTTCTGTCTGATCCATAACTATATTAGAATTCTGTAATTCATCAATATATCGAGAACGATAAGAGCAAGGATACTTGTGTGTGATACTTACAGGTATTTGTGAGTTATGTGATGGCATCGTGTTATGTTCTTCGAGATGTGGAAGCCAGAGACCAGAAGTTCAACAGGAAAGATGGTAGAGAAGCAAACCATGCCAGGAAACTTATGCCCATGGCCAATTCGAACTCAACACAGTGATTCACGTTACAACTATCTAGATCATTGTCGATGAGGACTGCTATGCCTGCTGATGCACAGGCCGTGGAGAATGTCATTGTGGAAATTACCTGCAGATAAATAAGGAAAAGGGAGAAACATTGTCTTTAACTTCAGCATCACCCATAAAAATATACCCAATGCAGAAGACTCCTGTCTACGACTAGATATACAATAAGAGGATTTAGAAGAATGATAACGACTGCTACATATAGGCTTACCCCGTCAAGACAAGTGAAGAAGCTGAGGGCTTTAATGTTTCTGTATCTACCTTTCACCAGAAGAGCATATCTATCGGTCGCTGCGGCTGTAAGGCTCCAAAATACCTGTAGGCCAGAAGCAGCAACCAGGAAGCTGAAACATACATGTAGATGCAATGCACGATAAGTCCTATGCCGAGCGTCATTCATACATAAACAAAACGAAATTGGATACGACCCAAAAAAAAAAAAAAAAGAGAAAGAAAGAAAGAAAGAAAGAATCGGAGGGAATGCAACAAAACGGATATCATGACAGGTTTTCTTAACAAACTCATCAGATATCATGAGAAGCAATGCCTACAATGTTGGCCAGACTTTGGATCAAAGGTTCTTAACAGACTGCATTGATCAGGCTAATCTATTCCAAATAATATATGCTCTGTAACCTTGCCCAGGTTAACATGCATCATGTTGTTCATCAAAAAGAGTTCAGAATAAACCAGAAGTAAGAGATTCCAGCTTAGAGCAAGATTTCGGCGGACAAAGTATCATATGATGAGATAGATTGTCTCACATCACACACTGAGAGAATGTTCCAACAGGAAAGTGTTGTGCTTGTATTGCCTGTGAAGATTAGAAAACCACAAAAGATCGATTTCATGTTTATAACTCTGTGCTAATGGTCATTGAAGAACAGGTTTGCCGATTTAAATACTTTTAAACCATGCATACCAGTCATCATCATCTAAAGAACAAAGGTGCTAAGGCCGAGTCTTGATTCTTTCCGATATGAGTAAGATCATACCTTAAACTTTGCTTTCAAACCCCTCTTTCCATCGTCAACTTCTGTAATTGATTTTCCACTACCACTATTTCATAAAGATGAACTAGGAGAGTCAGTATAGGAGAGTCATCTTCTGTTGGCCTAGGAGAGTCAGCATTTCAGTCTCTTCTATATATTCCCTCCTCGATTTCCATTCTCAAAATAGCATGCATACAATACAGGCTTGGTCATACTAGTTCTTGAACTTAAAAAGTGACTCGCCGTAAATCCTCTGAGAAATTACTACTACAATTAAAGTGACATAGTCCAAAGAGATCTCAAGTTCAATCAATCACTCACATCCCACAGTGCTCGACGACTTCAACAAGTGTTCCTAATCCACAATTGTCAACAAGTGTTCCTAATCCACAATTGTCCCTAACCAAACTACAACTCCATCAACAGATCAAAACAATTCCCTATTGCCAAAGTTGGCCGGATCGATGCAAAACAGGGTTGCCCAACACACAGCTAAGCCCGACCAACACAATCGTATCGACCAGCTCGTTACCTCACAGCCCAAACGCATAAGCCGATGGAAGACAACACTGGTCACACATATACACACTAATCAACACAATGTCCCTTTCAAATAACACTCTCTCCTTGAAAACTCTCCCCTGAATTCTCGACACTCGTCACCAAATTCACAACACATCAGAGTCACCAAATTCACAACACATCACTCAGCAGAAAACAATCATCCCCAAAACTAAACTCTACTCAACACATGATCATCCACCTAAGAATACAGATATTTCCAACAAGATCGATCGAACCCGTTATTATACCGAAACGCGGTGGCGGAGGCGAAATCGGAGGTAGAAGCCATGATCCACAATGCAATCACAGCGAACACAACCTGACACACCCTCAGCGTCAACCCACCCGGCTTCCCCGCCATCCCTCGATATCTCTGATCCTCACTCTAACATCTCCTTCGCCGCCGCCGCCGCCAAGGTGTATGGATAGCGGCGGCGGGGCCACCGGGTACACCGCCGGCCGGCTGATGCGATGATGGTCGGAGTTGAGTGTTGATATCGATGAGAGCAGTTCATGTTGTCGACGTCGGATTGGGTTGGTAGGAGGAGTTCGGAGTTGGTTTAGTGGGTGGATTTGTTTGATGGGTTTTCTGCGTGTTTGATTGGGAGATCGAATGATGGGAAACCTCTGACTAATGATGTGGATTTGATGATGTGTAACTGGTTGCTTGATCTAATTTGTGACAAGTTTTTGGATCGGGGTGTTGAATCTCTGAAAAGTTTTTTGATGTTGGGATTGGTTCTTATAAAGCAAGATATTGAGAAGAGATCATAATATCGTGTACTGTATACGAGACTATGATGATGTTTTATTTCATAATTTTGTAATGATTTATATTTTGAAATATTTCGTTTTTATTTTTTAATGATGTAAGAAAAATCTGATTTGAGATTAAAATTCATAATTTAATATATTATTAATATTTCATAATAATTTTATAAAAATGATATTTTATCGTATCAAATTAGATCTCGAAATATCCTGAAAAAAATTTAGAAACTAACGGAATACTTATGTAATAATAAATAGATCTAAGTGCTGGAACTAAATTATTTACGATAAAATATCAACATTCATGTTCTGATTTCTTTATATTTATTATTAATTTTTTTTTGGGTTTATTGTTTTCAATCATATGATATATATCAACTTGTATTGTTTTGTCTTAGCGGTATCTATATGCAATCCTACCATACAAAGAAAATGTTATACCTATGCATGCGATTCCTTATCCACCATGAAACATTTCAATACCAACTCTATCTCGAACCAACCTATAAACAAAAAGGTATCCAATCAGACATTCAAATTAGCTCTCATTTCTGCCACCCCCAACAGAGACCAGGCCAAAAAGAGGAGGACTCGTTTGTCATTCCGGCTCCGTCTCCGTCTGCTTTTGCTTTCAAAAAATTAGGGTTTTCCCTCTCTCCTCTCTTCCCCAAATCTTTCTCTCCCTTCTCAATCAACCCCCGTCGATCTCTGCCCCTCCGCTCCAGCACCAGCTTCGTCGCTGCTGTTTGTGATTAGCTGTTAATCGACTATGTTTTGGAGGATCAGTCAGTTGTCTGCGTCCCCTGTGAGCTCTTCTAGATTTCGCCTCTTTAGTTTGAGTCGTTGTCTTGTCTGTGTGTGCTCGTCTCTTTTGAATTCAACTCATGAGTTCGTGTATTCGGTTGCTTGGGGGTGTGTGTGTTTGTGTTGATTTTGCGGGCTGGAGGGGAGATAATGGGGATGGATTGTGGATTGGTGGTGGTGTTCGCTTTGTGACTTTAGGGATTGTAGTGATGCATTGTTCATGTTGGTTGGGAGTTTGGTTCATGCTTCGGGTGGTTTTCTGCCAAGAGAGGGATGGCGAAGTGCGGGGTCAACTTTGGTGCCTTAACGCCTGCTAAGACAGTCAATGTTTGACTGTCTCAGGGTTGATATTTTCTGTTTTGTTTGTTGTCATACTTATCATGTTTTGTGACCATGGATTTTATTGCTTCGTGAACTTATTTCTAATTATGTAGTGGAAATAATTAAGCTATTCATTTTACGTCTTGTTTCCTGGAGTTGCTTATAATCTGCTTTTATAAAGTGAGGGTTTATCTACACCCTCCAATTCAGAATTTGCATGATGGAGAGCTATGCCTATATTTATTAAGAATGATATGAGTAGGGTTGAATAAGCTTCTCATAAGTCATACCATGTTCTGCAAAGCAAACTTGCAGCAATATTATGTGATAATTATCTTAGTTCTATGGTCGATGTCTGAACTTGCCAAATTCAATGCACCGCCCTCGCTTATGTCTATAAGAAAAGGTCTTGTGATGAAGTTCAGTGGTTGATGTTACCATTTAGTGGACTACAAATTGTAATGCACATCAGTTCACTTAATACTGATTTCTTAGCTTGTATATTGACTTCTTAAGCCTATCCATACTCATTATTGGTTTAATCGGCAATGTGAAGATCATTGATAGATGCCGAATTTAGTAGCTTTATCTTCAGATTCACTTGTTATGGCAGTTATACGGTTCAATGGCGTTATGGTTACTGATTCAGCAATTACCTACTAGGAATCCATTAATGGTGTAGTTCTTTTGTTCATTTGAATGCTCTTGCTGAGTTGATTTTGTAATATCCATGATCTTGTAGGTGGATACTGTGTTAGACAAGGAGAACTTCACTTTGGAAGAGCTCTTGGATGAAGAAGAAATTATTCAAGAATGCAAAGCTCTAAATAGTCGCTTGATCAATTTGTAATTATTCCCCTCTTACCTCGGAGTTGGACAGTCTGCTCTATCTTTTCTGCTATCAAGTGACGTATAATTAGTTACATATCTGATTTGCATGTTTCAGTTTGCGAGATAGAGCACAGGTGAAGCAGCTGCTGCGTTACATCATTGAAGAACAATCAGAGGGGGCTGACAGCAAACGGGTTTTCAAGTATGGTACCTCTTGATATTCTTTGCTACTCTCAAGCCAATGGGCCACTGTTTCCTACATAAGCTCACCTAATTAAAGCTGAAGCCTTAAGAATAACATGGGAAAAACAATATTTCTAAGTTTTAATACTTATACTAGTTCTATGCTATAAAAGTTTTTCTCTTCTGGATGTCCGTACTCTGTTCTTGCCAATTAAACATATCATGTTTGATGTTTTATGGGGTTTCCTTGTTCATCCCATCTGCTTCTTTGAATTTGAGGTAATTTCTCTTATTTCTAAAATTACAGGCTTCCATTTGTTGCTTGTGAGATATTTACTTGTGAAATTGATGTCATTTTGAGGACATTGGTTGAAGAAGAGGAGGTATGACCATACTTATAAGGGTGATCTCTTCTCCTCAATATTTTGTACGGTTACCGTAATGAGGAGGTATTAAGATGTAATTGTTTCATCTGAACTATCTTGTGCAGTTAATGGACTTACTCTTCTCTTTCTTGGAACCTACTCGCCCTCATAGCGCTTCATTGGCTGGTTACTTTAGTAAGGTATGTTTTTGTTCATTGTTGAAGTTATGAGTGTGTTTTCTGCTTAATGATGATGGTGTAATGGGACACAATGAGGATACCACTTCCTTGTATTTGTTGTATTAACCTCTTTGCTTTGACTTCTAACTTCTAAGGTGGTGGTATGTCTCATGACAAGGAAGATGGTCCCTCTCATGAATTATGTCCAGGTTAGTGTATGATTGGTATCTGCATATTTTTCTTAACACTTATTCAGGTTTCAATGCTTGAAACTTTTTGGACATATTTTTTCCCCTAATGGCAATAAGCATGCCACTTGTTCAATGCAAGAACACATTTATACATGGACTTCCGTTCTAGCACAATCAGGGCACTACAGTATCTTGGTATTTTAGCCTTAGCTAGAACCTGCATATCTTATAAGCTTTAGAGTTTTGAGCCTGTATAGAGCAGAAATTGCATAGTAATAAAATAAAGCAATCAAAATTTGCTTGGGAAGCAACTTAAACAACTAACGAATTCATTAAATGCAATGGAGTTTCTTATTTTTTTGATGAATATTAAGTAGCAGTTTCTGCCAGCCTGGTGGACATCATACCACATTTTCGAGATTGTACCTTGACATGTTATTACTTATTAGAGCATTTTTTTCCTAAGCTACCTGCATTGCTATTGCCCATGCAAAGCTTGAGTGACATGTTTAGATACAAATGATGTTAAGGAATTTTTTAGAATGTCTTGGCGTTTGGTGGAGTCAACATGATATAGGAGAAGGTGTGACTAAAAATGATGTGATCGTATTATTCTATCTTCTTTGTTGAAAACTAGTTGACCTAAATAGATTGTATTACATGCATCGTGTATGCTTTATAATTTTTTCGTATCCTTCATAGAGATGCACATTCATCTTTGTGTTGGAATAGGTTTCGTGTTATTTTAGGGTATGATAAGAGCAAAAATTTGACTCCAGGTTTCTACTTTTCTGATATTCATCATTGTTTTTCTTTGAACAGGTCCACCAAGATGTTTTCTGTCACTTGGTGGATTTAATTGGAATTACATCAATAATGGAGGTGAGTTGTTTGGCTATGCTTCATCTTTCATGATAAGATCTTATTTAGTTTTTGTGGGGGGTTTTGTTTTAAATTGAAGTCCTCCTTCATTTAATTTCTTGGGCGTCTAATGTCATTGTAGTTCTCTCCTGAAACGACACTCTTCTGTTGATTGGTACAGGTTCTAGTTCGACTTGTTGGTGCTGATGACCATGTTTACCCTAATATGGTGGATGTCATGCAATGGTTGGCTGAAAGCAATTTGTTAGAGATGATTGTGGATAAATTAAGTCCTTCGGTGAGTGAAGATTTATCCATCACCACTAGCTGTTTGTACATATGTATTTTTCATCTGTTCTCCATGCTGTCTGTATGCATAAAGTGAACTTTGAGAGTTTTCATGGAATACCTTTTTTTTTTAATCCATTTCTATTGCATTTGTTAATTCTCAATGGTAGCTCTCTAGATGCCTGTCCATTAACTTTGAGTTTTGTCAACTTTCTGGTGGCTACTGTGATATATTTAGTTCTCTTGTGAATATATTATTCACATCTTTCTTTTTATCTGTTATATCTCAAATGTTTCTAACATTGCCAGTGCAAATTTTGATTGAAGAGCCTATTGACTTATTATTACCTAGTTCCATGGTATCCAAGCATTTTTTTTTATTTCTATGAGATCGATGAAACTTTGTCTTAAGTTGTCTCCTGCAGATCTAAATTATTCTGTTGTTGTGATTCTATTGTGTACTTTGTATTCAGTTCCTTTTGGAGTATTCTTTATATTTTATTTTTAATTGACCTCAGAATCTTGATGCTGACTTTAATCAGACTTCAGAAAAAAGGTTGCAGTACCAAAATATGTAATGCCTATCTTGATTTAATATTCCTTATTTCTTCCTAATTTCCATTGCTGTAGAGTTCTCCTGAAGTTCAGGCTAATGCTGCAGAAACACTATGTGCTATAACACGAAATACAGGATCTGTTCTTGCTATGAAGCTTTCAAGTCCAAGGTTTGTAGACTGCAAGGGTAGTAGTTTGTTTATCATTTGTTTGATTCAAGTAAAAGCATAACCATGACTGATCTTATCAAAATTCTTGCAGTTCTATTTCGAGGATTTGGGCCCTTGCTCTTGAAGACCTGAATTCCAAATCTGCTCTTGTACATTCTCTCTCTGTATGTATATCTTTGCTGGACCCTAGAAGATCAGCTTCTTCTTTATTGATCCATTCTCTGCGTGGTCAACATATGTATGAGGCTCCAACAACTGTAAATCCAGAGACAGTTAGTGCAATGCTACCTAAACTTGGTGAGTGGATTTGGAATGTGTGCGATATTTACTTTGTTATCTAATTGTGGTGGAACATATACCCTGTATTATTTTTGATGGGCTTAAGGGTTGTGGGTTACCCTCGTAGTAGTTCCTGTTTACTTTTCAGGAGCTAACATTGTTTCACTTGTTCGATTACTGTGTGTAGTAATTTCGAAGTGGTTTCACTTTTATGTCATGCAGGCGATCTACTTTTGGTTTTAAACGTGACATCTAATGAGAAGGTTTTGCCTACCCCTTATGGTGAGCTGAAGCCTCCTCTTGGAAAGCATCGTCTTAAGGTTGGCATCTGTCTCTTCATTTGGATATCCCAGTCCTCTTACATGAGTGATGGATAATGGTGATACGATGGCCAACACCTTCTTGGCCTCATAATTTGCTTTTTTGGTTGAATATGGTACGGTATCATCAATTCCTATTTTGTCAAACTAGAATCCTATTTTAGGGATGAAAATTCTGGTTTCTCCCTTTAGGACTTAATATTTCATTTGTTTCCTTGTATATGAAGCACGTGCTTAATCTGCTTAAGAACTTAAGGCTCCACCTTTTTCTGCCTTTTGGTGCTTTTGAAAACATCGGACATTGTTCCCTTTGCTGTTGATTCTCTGCAACATTTGTCCATTATGATGAAATCATGAAGTTGCTTATGTCTAAACCTAATTCCAAGAGAACTGCCCTCGTCTAGTTTTTCCCTGTATAGAGTTTCTTCTTCTTCAGTTCATATCGATGCTCTCTTTCTGCTTCCTGGTTTCAGTTATCGTTTCTAGTAGCTTTGCGTCCTGGTTCTAAGACTTGTAACAACTGATGGGCAGATTGTGGAATTTGTCGCTGTCCTTTTGAAAGCTGGAGCTGAAGCAGCAGAATCAGAATTGGTGAATTCTGGAACAATAAAGCGAATGATCGATCTTTTCTTTGAGTAAGTTCTTTGTTCTTATTTATCTGCTCTTTTGTTGTCCTCGGAGAAGAGTGTGATTTGGAGAACTTGTTTTTGGTTACATGTTCTTCGTTAAATTGGAAGAAGATTTTTTCAAGCTTTGTTAAGGTTATTTTAGTTCATGCACTAGGATAAAGTAGGCTCTTGTCTGGCCTGAATTGACATAATGGAGACGATGTTGCCTATGCTCTTAGATGTCAAGAATTTGCTCCATATGCATTGCACTGGTCTGTCAGACACAGGTTATCCATTATGTTAGTGTTCATGCTAGCCCAGGCCATTTTTTCAGTAACATGACCTGCTAAACATGGTTAACTAGTCCAACCAATTTACTTAGCATAACCTAAAAGAGAGGACACTTCTTTCAAGAATATTTTGGTCAGACTCATAGGTTCAACTCTTGTGTCTCTCATGCAAGATAAGGTGTCTACATCGTTCCTATTCTGGATTCCGCTCTAAGATGGGGGCATTTGCTACGGTGAAAGTTGAGCCGAGTGAGTTGTTGATTGCACGAAGTTGGAGCAGCCACTCAATTGGACAGAAAGTGGTTATGTAGGAGTCACAAGGAAATTCCCTAGCCTCATTAAAGTTGAGTGCGGTTGTAAATATGATCAAATAGCGGTTATCCATCTTACTTGAAGGGAACATAGTCCATTATTAGATGCTTCGCCCTCAAAGAAGGTCATCAGCATAAACCAACTAGTCACCTGCAGGCTATTTTGTATTCTAATATTAAGCTGGTTTACATTTATTTCTCAATGTATGATTTCTGCGACTGTAAATGCTAGCCTGGCTTATAGATTCTATATGTTTGTGGATTAGATGACGAACTCATTTTTTGTACCCTTGACAATTGGACAATAGAAAGATCGTAACAGAAGTGAATGAAGCTTATTTTGAGATTTTTGCAGGTACCCCTACAATAATGCATTGCATCATCACGTTGAGAGCATAATATCTTCATGTTTGGAGAGCAGAAACAGCACAACTGTGGATCATCTTTTTAGTGAGTGTGACTTGATCGGCAAAATGCTTCAAGTTGACAAACACTCCGTTCTTTCAACCGACTCTCATCATGTAAGTTTGATATGTGTGTACAATGGCTTTTAGTTTATCTATCTCTATAATTAGTGGTCTTAGTGGATTATAATGATTTCTGATGTTTGTTGCTCTTGCTATATACGTGAAACAAGAAAGAAATACTAACAAAATGCATGCCATCTTGGTGCAAGTGATACTAGCATAAAATTATTTTCAAACTGTCTCTGTATTTGAGGAGTATAAGCGAAAGGTCAGGAACCTGCTTACTTTTTCCATGACGAGATTTAGTTTATTGAAGTCTTGAGTCTTAAGAATCATAATGTAACCCGAGTTATTTAACCTGCATTTTGTTTTGGGTTCTTTGAATAAGAACCTTGGGAAAAATATTCAATTTATCCTAAATCAAAGCGACTCCAATTTGCATCAAAGCTTATTGGTTCTTAATGGCGCAAGTTATAGAAATAAATTTATGCAGAGACGATCTACTCGTGGAATAGACATGTAATCCAAATTCCAAAAAGACGATCTGCTTCGTAAGTTGATGAGTGCTGCCTGCATGATTCAGTTACTTGATGGATTACATATTTATGCCAACAGCATATATGCATGAGGCATGCCCTTCTTACCTGTATAATAAATAATGGAGCTGATCAGGTTTTTCGTTTGCATCCTTCATGCAGCCAACAGTTTCTGCAGCTGGGAAAAAGGCGCCTCGAGCAGGAAATATTGGACATATAACTCGGATTTCTAATAGGATTATTCATTTGGCGGAAAACAATTCACACATTCAGACATTCATTCAGGTGCTCAATTTGCTTTTGTTGCAATAATTTTGTTGACACCGCACCTGAGATGTTATATTTTAGTGGATCTTGAGAACTAGCTCTGTATATGCTGGCTCTCATGTTTTTTCCTTTTCTTTTTCCTTTTTTTTGGGTAATGTCTTATCTTTGCTACATTTTCCCTAGTTTTAACTGTAACTATACCACTGGCTCCTTTCTTTCTTCATTTGAGAAGAATTTAGTTATATGCAAGTTTTATTTTGTTATTGTACATCTCCAGGAAAACGATGAGTGGACCGAATGGCAATCTACAGTGCTTCAGGAGCGCAATGCAGTGGAGAATGTCTATCGTTGGTCTTGTGGGTTAGTCTTTGCATGGTCACTTGTCAATCGTAAACTGTGATTTTTTTGCATGTTGTAAGTTCTGTGGAAAGGTATCTCTGTTATGAATTCTGTTGAAGCATGTGGTATATTCAGAAATGTGGTTGGCTCTTTATTGTTTGTTTTGTTCTGTTTTTAGTATGTAAAGTGAGCACACGATAATACACATTTCCTAATTTTCGGGGATTCCCGGAGAACTTGTGGCATAGATCTTATATTGTTTTGGCTTCTTGTTCCCTTTTAGTCAATATTGTTTAGTCTCTTGTGAAATTTCTTCCTTGGTGCTTTATATCCTGTGTCTCAATCTGCTGATATAGGATTTTAGATTCCTTGGCATTTGTTATTTATTTAATGTGACCTGTGTCCTTTTAAGTAGGAGTTCACTGCCGTGTTTTCCGTAGCAAGCTTCAAATATCGTCATTTTGTGCACAGCAGTTGAGGGTGTCAGTCTTATGTCTTACAATAGCATTGCTCTTCTCTCCTTTTCTCATGCAGACGTCCCACTCCTTTGCATGATCGGACACGAGATAGTGATGATGATGATATTCACGATGAAGACTATGACGTAGCCGCCCTAGCAAACAGCTTGAGCCAAGCATTTTCAACTGACTTGTTTGGTGCTGAGGCTGCTGAAGAGGTATAGTCGGTTTTCTTTTTATTCTTTTTTATTGTAAATTTGTTCTGCTCTCGTATGGCAGTGTTGAAACTTAATAAGACTTCTGAAATAATTCTTCACAAATTGAATGCAGGAAAATGGAGTTCTTGATCGAGATGATGAGGTATTTGGACAATAATTCCCTTCTCTAATGGTTTATATTATCTGCTTAGGCAGGACACATGATTGATGTGTTTTCTAACTAGAGTTTGTTCCAAATGCAGGATGTTTTCTTTGATAATGAATCAGCTGAAGTTGTCATATCTTCCTTGAGGCTGGGAAATGAGCAGGGGAGGTACATATAAATCGAATTTTCATAGTTGTATTGGTTTATATGCGAAGTCTCTTCTCAGGTTGCAAGTTCGGGTTCATCGAAATGTGAATCATTCATTGTTGCTTTTATGCTCCAAGGCTACACTTGGTCCATTTATAATTGGCATTCTAGCAGTTAATGATTGGACATGAAAACCCTTCGTGTTCAAAAGCAGAGAAATACTTTTGCTATGTCATGGTTATGGTGTTTAATACATAACCCCGAAACATGGAGGAAAATGTTTCTTTTATTCATTGCAGACAATCTAATTACCCCATTGTCGACCTCCCATCTTTACCAGTTTCACAGAAGTCAAGATATTCTGCCCTTTTGGGAAAATGAAGTCCTAACCTATATATCAATTGTAACGTATATGCTATGCGTGGTTTTGAGTTCTACTAATGAGGAACTGTAATGCGATTCATGTTATTGTTGCAGCTTGTTCACTAATTCCGACTGGTTCTCATTTCGGGATGAGAGAATTGAAAGTGCTCCGGCAAGTACATCCTTATCTGTGATGATGGATGAGATTAACCTGAATGGAAGCGGAGATTGTGATGATGGCAGCAGTGACGATGAAGTAGTGCTTGGTGAGGATGAAGAGTTGACTGATACCAAGGATCTGACCAGTAGCACATCAGGTCCTTCTGGAAATCCGTTCGATGGTGTTGCTGGAAGCAACTCTTTTGAGGACATAGGCCTGAGCTCCGGTAATGGGTTTTCTCTTGATCTGTTTGGGGAAAGGCCCGACTCTGACTCGATGGGATGGAGTGGAGCATCGGACACAGAGCTTGGTGGGTCAAGCCTGAATCCATTTCTTGATCATGATTATCCCATCGCCGATTCCATTGAAGTCCATGATCTTCCTAATGGAAACTCAACTGCTCCATCCTCTGTGGAAGTGGATCACAGGACTGGCCCCTCATTGTTTGAGGAAGATGTCGAGTTTGTAGGTGTTGAACCAGAAGGCACAGAGAAGGCGATGGAGCAAGCTTTGAAAGAGGGGACTGTTGGTGAAGCAGGCCCTTTGAAGAGTAATATCAATTCCCAAAAGGTGCAAGACGAGGCCTGTGATGGAAGCACCGGTGGGTTGAAGGAGTTCAACGATGCGAATTACTGGAGGATTGAGCAAGAGGTTGCTGTTCTGGAGTGATTTTTGTTTTTGGTGTGGCTGAAGCTGATAGTTCGTTCTAAGTTCTAACGGTGCTGGCAGCAGTCTCTGACAGGGCGTATCAGCAGGCGGGTGTACAGTTAATACAGATCTCGTGTGTTTTTTCATTTGTTGAAATACTATGGCAATTCCTTTTGCATTGTCTAGAGGAAACTTGGTAGCTTATAATGGAACTCTCTGATCTGTGTAGTCTTGTTCTTCATATTCGTTCGTGCAGGACATGTCTTCATATCCAAACAATCTTTAATGGTTGACCTGTGATTCTTTTGCTTGGACAAATGTCATTTGCTGTTCTCCTTTTGATTTCTGGAGGTGTCGAACCTAGTTTTGCAGGCGAAATGTGCCTTGTTGAAGCATTTTGCAGTGTCCGTGCACATTGCTCTACTGTCGCTACATCGTAAGCCAACTACACACCGATGTGCAGATTCAACGTCGTTCAAGTTCTGAGTTTGTCTTGTGAAACTATTTTCCCTAATCACGAAAAATAGGCAATTCTGCCACCTAACTCTTTATCATAGGAATCTTCAATCATCGTTAGTACAAAAGTGGATTCCTGTCTGAGGGTTGCCTTAGAATCTTCAATCATCTTCAACGTTCTTCTCACTTCCACTTCTCCCTCTCCTTCACCCAACATTCGAACCCTTGATCTGTGACATCACAAGCGGCCAAAACGACAGACCACCAGACTCCTATGGAGTTTCAATGTTACAACCTAGATTAATACTCATAGCTTCACCTTCAGTGATCTTCTTCTTACTTTTACAGAAAAATAGAGCAGTAACAGCAAGACAAAAATTACTACGGCTAATGCGGCACTCGTCCAAGAAGGGAGTCTCGACGAACCGATTATAATGCTCGCCAACCTTTCCTGCACAACAAAATTAGAACTGAGTTAAAAATAAAATAAAAAATACCACGTGCTTGGTTTGTATATCCAAACGGCAATGGGCTCATAAACTAATTTCACAGCACCAAAAAAGAAGAAAACAAGTTCAGCTTGTGAAGCGGATAATTTGATTACCTCGGAAAACTCATGCATTACAAGCTTATGCTGCCTGGCAAAGATGTCCTTGGCATATTCATAGAGTTCTATGTCGAGGCTATTAAGTTGCTCAATCTGACGCAGAACTGATTCAGATACCTTGCGTCGTCCCTACAGAAATTTCAAACTCCACCAAGTCAGGGATCAACAAGATAAAAGGTCTATAGAAGCCATAATAACTCAATTAATTGCGGCTGGAAAGGGATTTCCAGACAATTATATAAGAGAT
The DNA here is from genome assembly GCA_001925005.1 of Drosera capensis. Classification (NCBI taxonomy): domain Eukaryota; kingdom Viridiplantae; phylum Streptophyta; class Magnoliopsida; order Caryophyllales; family Droseraceae; genus Drosera; species Drosera capensis. The sequence goes on from LIEC01011222.1 coordinate 28,873, forward strand.
CACTCGATCCCAAATTGTTTAGAGTTGAGTACAATGGGATTTTGCAAAATTGTAAGAGGAAACCATCTACCTCGTTCTCTGTGGCGTACAATCTACTTTAATTTTAAACACACTGTTTTACCAGCATGTAATCTACAACGTCAGAGAGGTCTTTTGAAGGATCCTAAAGATGTTCTCATCAAGATAACATAAGCTGCATTTTGCAACGCAAACAAGAATGATGCTGTGACACCAGAGTTAATTCGATGATCATCCAGCAGAGGCAACTTTTTCCTCAAGGAAATCTAGCAAGTGACAAACACTACCATACAATACAAGACGCATACCTCCTTGGTGAAATTTGCAGGAGCTATTTTTGCCAGAGATCTATACCGTCGGTTTGACTCAGCCTTCCTCAAGCCAGTGATGCAAACTTTATAAGCTTCCATAACATCACCAATAGTTGCCATCTTATAAAACAGGAGAGACATTTGTTAGAAGAAAAATTGAGTAACTGAAAGCATATTTGACATTATTTCCTCAAAGCGTACACATTTCCATTTACCGCTTTAAAACTCATAATGATATAATACCAAGGTGACCCCTAAAATCAGAGTAGATATCATCACCCGAAAATACCCAGATTGGAAAGGAAAACTTTTATTAGAGAAGTCATGGACGTAAAATGTCCCCAATCTTTTATCAAATTTGGAGAGATGAATGAAGCGATAGAACTTTCAAGCCTGCTAAATGTCCAAATCCCTAAATAAAAATGCATGAATCATCACCACTTCACACAAGGAAAAGAAGCAAACGAGCTCACATTTTTCAAGGTGCTTTCATCAACTTCAGGAGAAGTCAAATTGCTTGATTTTACGTCAGCACCACTCTGGAAAGAAAAAAAAAACATCCAAGCTTAAAAACGGCATTCCACAAAACTTTTAAACATGGATGTAAAAGCATAAGACCAAATTGCTCCTAACCTGAGAATGATCACTTTCAAGTTCGGGATCTGTCAATGATGGACCCTGTTCTGCAACAACAATGACAAAGAAATTAGGATTACCTTGGCAATGACTAGAAATCTCAATCTGTTGCATAACATCCCTTTTAGTCAAACTAAGCAGCCAACAAAAAAATAATTCGTGATCTTTTTATTCTTCGTAACATAATTTGCACATTATAGAGATTCTCTTTTGCCATGTCATGAACTCATTCCTTGATGGGATTGTAGGTATGATAAAAAACCAAAGAATAGGATACCCATGCAAGCAGTTGCTCAGAAATTAATCTTAAGGAGGAGACAAGAGTCAAGGTGAACCAGATCATTCAAATTCAGCATTTAGAACTTGAACCAGTATAACTAGCCAAAACAAGAAATTCAGCAGGAGGGTAATACTGAACGATGAACATGTTTCCCTACATCTGGATGTACCCAGACAACATCAACTAACGACTATTATCATGACCATGCTTTTTCTGAAGCCTCACCCTCACACACCTCGGGGTGAATTTAGCAGAGACTCAAGACTATGAATTGAAGAACCACATTACTTGATATGGACAAAAATAAACTATTTCAACCTCAAGACCCAGATTCTTAGTCATTAGGGTGGATTGACATATAAATAAGACTAGGGTTACAGAACTAACAGTCAGTACAACATTCATGAAAATAGTCATTTGCTTTGTCTTGACTAACCTGATCTCTCATTGGCTAGATCCCCTTTGGTAGAATTTGATGCTTTAAGCTGTGACATGACCTGCTTGCCAACCACTTGGCCAAACAAGCTTGCTGACTCTTTGTGATCTTCAGTGAGTCCCACATATAGCATATTATCTAACCTCCTCTGCACAACTTACCGACAAATTCCAGTAAACACCGAGGAGAAGCTACTGAGAAAAGACATATTTTCCAAGATCTTGAAACTTCTGAGTCAATGTTCATGGAGAAGTTCTTTCATTACCTTGGCTACCTCGAGCACATGCTTGCCAAGATCTTGATACTTTCGAACACAACGACGAACCTGATGCGATTCTGCCAAATAAGAGTTGTTTGTTAATCCCGCAACCTGTAAACAAAAGATGGATGCTTCAACATACAACACTCTTAGTTAAGCATAGAACTACAACCATGACCATCATACCTGAAAAGTGGCACCATTGTGGACAATGTCCAGTGCAATAGGATCATATATGTATTTATCCAATGGCATAGCCATGTGTTCCATATTGTATGAGTTGTTGACGTGATAATGTCTTGGGCCTTTTTTCATCCTAGCTTCTCTCTGCACAAGCAAATTGTTTTCAACAAATTAGAAAAGAATTCAGTGGAAACATATGATGTTCAGGAGCTTTCTAGATTTAAATGGTCTGTTGACAAAAACTAAGTCCACGACGCAAAAATGAAGGAAAAGTGGTAAAAAACATTGAGCAGTAGAAGAAGTCATACCCTAGCAAACAAGTCTTGTCTCATCCATGGCACCAAATATTTCCATGGCCAAATATCCAGAGTACTAATTGCAACAGTCTTCTTACGCAGACGTTTGGAAAGTGTTGTAGCAGACGTCAAGTTAGGATGTACCAAAAAACGAGCAGCCACCTCAATTGAAAATTCATAAGTACTAAAAACACGGTCAATCGGGTTCCTCATAATAGTCACCACTGATGTATTTTCTTTGGGGAGTTTGGACACCACACTGTAATCGTCATGAGTAACTAAGAGCCTGCAATTTGGCTTTCTGCATAGGCATAGAAACATCATATGAATCATAGACAAGCCAAAAACAAGATGCATGACATCAATGAAAATGCATGCTTGCACTTTTTTTCATTACAAAATCATGGTAACACGATGATTAAAAGGTAAAGGCAAGGCTCTCTTTTCTCCCTGTCTTAGACTGGATTAACAAGTATTCATGTTTTCCAAATTCCAAGAAGGTATTCCAGGAGTCACGAACCCAATTCAGAAGGTGTATCAATCTTAATTTCTATCCTGCTCGAGCCAAATCCATCTTTTTTCCTTACTATTCGAGTTCTGAAATGTCCAAACCCAAAGAAGTATCCTAGCTATATGAGAGCTCAACATTTGAAGTCTCCATGCAGTCGCATGCTATCGAAGGCAAGTGAAACGAGAAAATTACCCAGGATCGAAACGTAGTTTATCATAAGAGCGAGGGCATTCCAACATGCTGGAGTAGAACTTCTTCAAAAAGCTGCAAGAAATAGAAGTAGAAGTCATTACAGGATGCATCTTCTTGAGCCAATATCAGTTGTACCAGATGTAGGCAGTAAAAGAATACCAGTGATAATATGACCGTCCTCCAGTTCTCGGCACATGCAAGAAAAACAACAGATCTCGAAGTCTATGTTTGTCTTCTTTGACTTCATCCATAGAGGAGGATGCCCATTTCTTAACTGTAGCTTCACACACCTGGAAATCATACTCCGTTGAAGAAGCGCTTTCCACAAAAGAAGCTGGATGGAAAGGGGTAAGTAAGCGAGTGAACCATGGGAAAGTGTTAAAAGAAAAAAAAAAAAAAACAAACAAATTTCCATCTCATCCACTGAGCAAGCAGAAGGCTAGTAAGAAACCAAGGAAGAAATGCCAAGGATGAGGATAACAGCAATAGCATGATGTCTAGATTGATATAAAGGGTAGAGTATCTGATCATTGAAACGATCAATCAATGCATACAATTCTTGCTATTGGAACAAGTTTCTCCATTGACTTGGATAAGGTCTAGAGTACCAATTTTAATAATACCATGTCTCTCAGGCGAAACCATCAATTAACAAATGCAAATACCAAATTGCATATCCTGACAAACCGCCAATTCATTTCTCACTTAACTTAGAAAGAGACTGACAAATATTCAGTTAGGCCATTCGAGGAAGGGAATCCAAGGGAAAACAGGAGACGAACTTGCCCCCGACAGAAACTAAAACTCAACCCAATTCACTCTTTGCTTCATGGTTCCAAATTCTAAGAAAAGACCAAATCAATCCTAAACGTGGTCCTCCATCTAAATCACAAATCACACCACAAATTAGATCAATTGAAACTAATAGCAACAAGCTAATCAGGAAAAAGGCATCACTCACCCAACACCAGAATCGAAAGCACAAGCAGGACAGACCATCTCAGTCCACAATCCATCACCCTACCTCAGCACCGACACCAATATCGTCTCAACCCTCACAATCTGCACATCCTATCAAACACCACAGCAAACCGCGAATCTCAAAACCAGACAAAATAGAACGATCCTGTCATCAACGACGCCGAACACATCATACATGCCACTGAATGAACAGAAACACAAGCATGAATCCAAAGGGAACATCAGGAACAATGAAATGAAAGGGAAACAAAAAAATAAAATCAAATCAAAGAAGCACGAAAATAGAGAAGCACAATTAATTACAAAAGGAGACAAACAGACAGGGCGCACGCAACATCATCTGCCCTCCTCAACAAACAAACAAACATAATACATTTCGCAAAACCCTAAAATTTAATCACACAAGGCAACATGCCAAAAACCAGACACAACCACCACCTCGTCAACATCAAAGCTTGGATTCCCGGCCGCGAATTCGACGGAAACACGTGCGCGGGAAAAAAATCACACGGTTCACACAATCCTCTATCTCGCTTCTCTACCCAACTCTCTCTTCTTCTCTCTTTCTTGGAAGAATATTATTTTTTTTTGTTGGGGGTGAGGAGCAAAATGGAGAATAGGTGATGAGTGCGAGGGGGGTTGACTTGGGGAATGGTGGTGGTGCCGTGGCCCGAGGGGTGATGCCTGCTGGGTTGGACCATACTATGACAAAGTGCGCCTTTTTCCCATGCCACTTTGGTGGGCTTCATTGACGATGTTGCCCTTCCTTATTCTACTATGTTTTTGGTGCATGATTTTCATGTCTTGGTAGTGAATAAAATGAAACTAGTACTTTCGTAACGTCATGAAGATGTCTTTTAAATTGATCATACAACCTATCATATCCTTATATTTAGTCGTTACAAGCAATTAAGGTCATGTATGTAGAGGCGATCCCCATAATGCATAGGAATCATGAATACACACCATTGCTACCCTTGTCTCTCCTTCACAACATACTACTTAAGAAAACCACTAAAGCGTCGGCAAAGTGATTTATATGAACCTAATCTCCAACGAGGCAAGTCTTTCAATGATAAAATGATCACCTCCGGACTTTAAAATCAATTATTTGACATGTAAGAATATTAGAAAATAACCTTTCAATGTAACACGTGCATCAATCTATTTTACCAGGATCCATCCTCACACCTTTTGTACTTAGAGTATGTTTTTTTTTTAATCTCGGACAAGCAACAGCCTACAAAAAATTATGTTTCACAAATAGTATGTGCAATGACATTGTTTGGTGGTTTCTTTTCGACATTGTCACTACCATTGTTACAAAACGCGCTATGTACAATTTGGAAAAAAGAATCACGAGGAAGGCATCTCCTGTTTCATCACCATCACCGTCACAATCACAGATTCCACGGCACGCAACAAGTGCCAAATGTTCACGATGGAACTAGAACTGCTTTCGAGATGTCCAGGTGATTGAGACGACAGGTTCCAAGAAGGTATTCAGGGAGTTCCTCATCCGTATTGGCCTGTAAAAACGCATTGACATAATCAACCCCCCTCTTTTCAAATAATAAACGTTTATCACGCTCATTGGGACTACTCGCTTTGGATGCAACCAAAATTCTACTTCTAAGCAATGAATGTACTTCGCCGATTTCTTTTTACCCGGGTGAAGAAACAGTTGCCATGGATCTGTATAATCCGAATACATAAACAGATGCGATGGAAGGAATAGATAGTTAACCTGAATCAAGAATGCCATTTCAATGACCAAGTTACTCAGATAGCCAAGAACAAGACTGACTACTCCTCTTGCAACTGTTGATGAGCCAATGTCTACCCCAAGCTGGAAAAAAGAAAAAAAGAAAAAAAGGATTAGTTGCTTACATTTCCTCTCTATCTATTCCAACCAATGGCAAACTTAATTCAAGCTTAAAACACTAAGAAATTATCGTGATTCACGATGATTTCTTCCACGCATAGATACACATGGATAAAAAATGCTGTCCACAAGGCACTATTTGGAGTCCGTTTCTTTCATTGAGCCACGAGTATCGATCCATCTCATCAATTCATACATCAAACTTAGCTGTCATGGACTTTGCATATCTTCCGTGTTGAGTGCTTAGTTGGTGACGCCCCTATCTCAACACAGAAGTAGGAAATCTTTCCTCCAACAAAAGGTTTCATCTCAAGGGAATAAAGTTCAATTAAAACAAAGAGAGGAGCAAACTGGAAACTCTGAAGCAATTACTATATCTTCCACCTCAATGTACCATCCTTGCATGTGATGACGGGACAGAAATTTAAATCGAAATGGACATAAATAACAAGCAATCATGACGTATGATCGTAGCATACACTACAAAGGCAGAACTAAAAAATCCTCAATCCAGACTAAACTTTTGAAAGGACATGCCGATTCAGAGGAAAATGTGTTACTGGTCGAGTACTCACCTCAATGTAGTTCTTCCCACGGAAATAATTGATTTCCAGTGCCTGACCAATAAGGCATGCTTTCTTCCCTACACTTTGTTTGACTATCCATGAACCCTGGAAAACAAGAACAAGAAAACGTCTATCAGAAACACCTTCTTGGCTACTGTGTTCTCAAGAAAATCCGTTTGCAGATAATCATAACAAAAATGGGGAAATGCATGTGTCCACAAGCAACCACTAGCAACTCTTCAGAACAATGCGAGGGGATACATCAAGTCAAAAGTTGCACTCAGACAATAGCATGTGGAGTACATACGCACATCAGTGCATGAAGTTTTTTCAGTTCTTGAACTTCTGACTCCAGATGCCAGAAAAAACTATGATAAGTGCGACAAATGCAAAGTCCATTCATGAATCATATATTTACCTTAGATATGTATGGTATAAGCTTAAATCTTGAGTTCCTATAAGCATCATCTCCATTGACAAACCTCTCCAGCAAAGGCGAATTTTCCAGAGGAGTGGTCGTCATGTAGTAAAAGGCTAGGCTATATGTCGTTGAACCTGGAACCTGTTTAAGACGGATCAAAGGAAAATTATGAATAACATATCAAAAACAAAATAAAAAATAATAAGGAAAAAAGTGTTGCTGCACAACAAGTCAATAGCCAATAGTCTTGGCAAAATACAAAATTACCTGTATGTTCACAATAAAGAAGAATTCAGGGCCACCCTTGCCGGCATATTTCTGCAGGACAAGATTAGCACCACTATGTTATTCACAAATAATGCATCGCCAAACTAACGAAAAAAGTCTTTCTGATATAGAAAAGAAAACAACCCAACTTAAGGAAAAAAACATTGCAGATAGTGCACAAACCTGTACAATGCTCTCAGGACGGCCTGCCAGGTCATCTTCTCGTTTATTAGACCTTAACCAATCTGCTCCTACCATTTGCATCAGGGTATTTTTTGCCTTCACCTAAAACATGGCACCGGGTATCACTGTGATTAGTGATGTACCTCAGGTTGCAATATAAGCCATGTAGTTTTTTCAGAAAAAAAGGGCCAATTTTCATGCATAATTTTCTGCATGCATGAAGTAATGCCCAAGTTCACAAGCTAAGTCCTAAGAAAGTAAACCAAGGGATAACGTCAACTACCCCAGGTGTAGTATTGCTACTATCTAGAAAAGGTTAGACAAAAGATGACAAATTGTTCAAAGGAAGAGACTACTGCCGATTAATAACGTGTATGCTTGAAAATAAGCTGCAACATGGCTGTAAGCTGTGCCTCCTTTGAACAAGAAAAGCGAAAAACTCGTTCATGGAATAGTAGTAGGTGCTTATCCTGTAGGAAATCTTACAAGCAAAATATTCAAGGGGGGACCACATATGTAACAGATCAGGAAAGTCGGAATGGACAGCGAGATGGGAGGCCGTAGGGGAGAAGGATGTAGAGACCTACTATTCAAAAAGAAAAGAATGGAGGCAAAACAAGGATAAACCCAAGTCACCATAAACTAGCAGGCATAAAAGCTCGAATAACCGTCACACTAGGTGGCCCTTTCAAACAACACCATGGGAAGATTCAAAATGATCTTCTGATTTATCATAGTAGGGAAGGGCGTGAATTGTTCGGATCTTTTATCTGTCAAAAACTGAAGATAAGGATACCAACTCAACCCTATATTACCTTTTGATGGTCTTCCAGGTAAGTCTTCCCACGAATCAAAAAAGTTAATGGTTCTGCTTCACTACAGCTAGATATCAAATTACAGGACGGGTCTCGTGGAAGCATGGCACCATAGCAAGTTAGAGGTTTATCTTCCTTCTCCATCTCTTGCAAGTCTACATAACCCTTCTTCTGCACTGCCTCAGAAAGAATCGCACGCCATCAAATATCAAGCAAAATTAGTTTTGGAGGGCTTACAAAGAATGCATCATGTTTGCATAGGACTTGTCGACACAACTTACCCGCAAGATCATGCAGTTTTCTGACTAGACCAGCAGCTGTTGAGAACTTAGATGTCCGGGTTTCCTACGATTGAAAAGAGAAGACGGTGAAACAATGAGTTCTTAATATCGATAGAGGATAAAAAGGAACCTTTAATACATCAAAGTACGATTTTTTGGCAATTTTTTAGATGACATAGATTTTGAGAGACAATGAGGCGAAATTTTATTTTATCTAGATACATATCTAGTTTTAGTCACACAAAAAAAACATATCTAGCTAATTCGTTTCTACACTATTCTATAATTTTTAAAAATATTATACTGATAATTTCCAAACCAAATCTTGAACAAGATAATAGAATATCTAAAACAACTTTTTTTTTAATTGCTCATCTCCAGCATGTGTAGCTCTGATTTTGTACCAATATTTGACAATTGACACATGTATGATCGATTCCTGGACATCATTTTCCAAGCAAGTTTTAAGAGAGAAGATTATTACCTGAGAGTAAGTGTTCATGCCATAATTTGAGGCCCAGTCTTCTTCCGCTAGATCATAATCTGATGGTTCAGAAACATCAAAAAACTCATCTCCGACATCGTTAAATCCTACAAGGCTTGAATGCTCTGAAAATGCTCTGTCCATATCACGCTCCTCCATTTTGTCATTGGTATCATCCCGTATCTGAACCTCAGTATCAATATCTATCCTTTCTGCATAAGCTGAGACAGCATCTCTTGCTAAATCTCTAGATGGGTATTCCGATGAAGGGTAGCTGCCCGCTTTAGCTTTAAACAGTTCTCTTAATGCTGTGAATAAAAGATAAGGCAATGATGGTCACAATAATTTCGAAAATAACTACCACAAATTTGCAGACTTTGTTAGTAGAATTACCGGCAACTCGCTCAAGCATATGGATTGTTATAGAACGTGCTGCAGATGGTAGCAGATAACCTTTCCACAGTTTCCAATCAATAGCAAGCATGTGCTTGACAAGAGATTGATTCCCTTGGTTCACAGGAGAAATAACATAGCCTCCACCTGCAGGGCATAAGGTTTCAAATTTTAGATAATGTTTTAGAGCATAAATAACATTCACTGGAAGCAAATATCCATCTGAAAAAAAAGCAATTCATATCGAGCATTGGATGTCTCTGCGAACAAGTATGAACTACCTAGAGAATAAGCAATAACTTCAGAGGTTGCTTACACAATAAACTTATATATGTAAGTTGCTGATGGCTTTAAATGCAAATGCCAGAACGGAAAGGACTTGTTCATATTGGGCATTCACATGGTGAAGCATGGGGGAAGAAAAGATTTATCGGATTCATATACTAAGAGGGGAAGAGAATAGGAACCTCGCAATTGGAATTCCATATAAAAATGGAAATGATGTAGCACATATGCATCAGAAGTAGATGAAAGAAACGAAGAAAGTACCACTAATAAATGTGCATTAAATATATAAGCATACATTACTTTTAAGGCAGGCACGGACATGGCCCTTTTGAGGTGGACACTTCTTGTGATATACTGAGTGATACAGGATCACTGAGGAGCAAAAAACAAGCTTCAGAAAGACAGACAAAATAACATAACGTGATATCAAACTCAGTGAAAACAATCATAAATCATTTTATCAAAAATCGATATCAGTGAAAACAACCATAAATCATTTTATCAAAAATCATTACCATATGTTCCATCATCCTCCCTTCTCCAGTATCGTCTCAGTAACAGGTCTCTACATTTCATTCCCCTGCCAAACAAGAGACTTCATGGCAGTCAGAGCAACAAAATTACCTAGAAGCATTTCATGGTGTAAATAAGCCCTAGAAGAACCAGAGGCTCACCATGGTGACCAGTCGCTATATAACTGCTTGTGAATAATGTCAGTATGACCATCAAGGTGCTCGACTACAGAGCCTCTACTGAAGCAGAAGTCCCATCTGCAAGAAAATCATCAATAAACCAAACAACATAAGCAAACAGAGGAATTGCCACTTCATGAGTACCCAACTGGTTTCTGATGCTTAACTATTTTGATTATATGTAGGTGGAATTTTATGTACCACTCTTCCGCTTCTTGCTCTACTTCAGGTTGAATGTGTCAACATCATCAAATAACTATCCATTCAGAGTAGCAAGATTGCAAGAAGCATTGCATCTGAATGATAGACACAGAGCTTGAACACAAACCTTTTGAATGCATTGGTTTTATCATATTCAGAACCTAGTTAGCATCTATAATCCCAACAGTAAGAACTAATCTGGTAACCATCTGCATCTTGCAGGATGCAGATAATACTAATTCTTTCTGTATCATGCAGACGGTATTCCTCTTTAAAAACCTGATTTGCGGAATGTGTTCTATAAGCTCTCTAACTAAATGCCTGGGCCAGATCTCAAGTATCCCATACTCTTGAAAGAATATCAATTAAAATCTACACTGAACCATAACTGTGGACCAGTCACTTTGTTTCTCACTCTTTGGATTATCGACATATGCGTTTGAATGAAAACTTTGTTATCCAGTTGGAACCAAGATTTTCTAAACATGATCAAATACCGACCAAGCATGTATTCTATTGTAAATAAATCAGTAATCAGCACCTCTGTTAGAAACAAGAAACAAAACATTCAGAAACTTACTCTGACCGTGATGGACCAAGAGACATAAGGGTACGGAAAACCGCCTCTGATGTTCCATCTACCACACCAACTGCCATTATCGCAGGATGATCATCCCATATCTGAAGCCAAAAGGTGATCCAGAATTAAAACATATAGTTTGTTTTTATTTGTTTGTAGATGAAAACTCTGGTAGTTACAAACGTTACCTACCTTCCCATGAAAATCTCGGTCCTTTGCCTCCTTGAATAACCTTAACCCTTCATCAATATCATAATTGGTTCAAATTAGCAAATGAAGCATGAAGAATATACTGTAGTAAATCTGGAGTAATTTTACCATTCTGACAGCCGAATATTGTCCAAGGTGATGGAGCAATTACATCAGAAGATATGGGATTTATTTGTGTGGATGAATAACGAGTCCAATCTATGGAGCCTGAGTGGTGTGCAGGGCTGGAACAGCTGAACCTGCTCCATTTCATAATCACATCACATGCTATGAGAAACTACATGCAGTATCAAAATGAACGACAATAAAAGAACCTACATATATGCAACGAGATTGATCAAATGGTTTGTTCAGCAGATGAAAGATTGTATCATATTAGTTGATCACAAGGGAATACATCATAAACCAAGACAAGGAAAAATCAAAGTGAATGTGCAAATTGCAATATGTCTCGGAAAGACACAAGAGATAATGATATGGCCAACCTGAAAGACTCCAATGAATCCTTGGGACCAGTAGCACCATTATCTCTGTCATCTGACCGGGCCTGTAGGTAAGCAAATGATTACAAAAAGGAATGCTCATTTTGAAGTTTAAAGAGCTGCAGTTGCACACCTTCATAGCTGCTTCTTGAAAGGAACGAATCCATTTTGCTGCTTCTTCGGAACTCACTGCTCCCAACTATCAGTTCACATCTTAATTAGGGATAAAACATTTTTAATCATGATAGCAAGTTTCTAAAAGAGAAACCACTGCACCTTCAGCTGATCGTTGTGGTTGGATGTATTGGAAAGTGTGAAAATGAAAAATACCTGCAAGTTTCATGGCAAAGAGTAAACCATAGAAATATATAGAATCAGAAAATGCCACAAATCGGACGAGCATAATGGAGTAGAGTAATACTTTTCTATGAATACTTTCTCGCCCGTTGTCCATAACTCGAATGCAAGAGTCTATGACTGCACTTCTAAGGGGAACCTGAAAACAAGCATGTGATTTCCACGAAGTGTTTGCAAGTATAAAATGATGAAATGGATCTTCTTAGCAGTTTGATTATTTTATGCATTAAAGCAGGACACATCAGTCTCAGCAAAAAAAAAAAAAAAAAACATAACTTCGGACATACAGTCATATTCTGCAAGGCTACCCATCAAAGGTGGATACATTTAGCCATGACCCAACTAAATTGTGATTATTATCCAAAACACTCAATACAGTCACATAGTTTTGGTCGGTTTGTCTTGACCTGTATCCTACAGGCAGAACAAGCTTGCCTTATAAGCACTTCTCAGGTGAAATGAAGTTTGTCAAAAATACTATGAACAGGATAAGTGTTTACTTTAATAAGATTTTGAGCTGAGCTCATAGCTTACGTTTTTCCTTGAGCATTCAACTTGCATTTTCCCCAATGGAACATTTCCACAATTCCCATAGAAGTTCCTGAATGCATCAGAAACTAATGCCTATCATCTGATCGGAAAACCTAACACAAAACATGATCACCAAAGAATCATCTGCAGCACACATAGCGCGATTCATGAGCTAGAAAACAAAATAACCGCAACGATACGGTCCCAAAAGGAACGAGCAACATCACAAAGCCATGTGGTCCATTCTTCAAAAACTACAATCTGACCAGCACGACCCAACAAATTAAAGCAACCAGGTATCAAGTTGGGCATCCAAATACATCCTATTGCAAACTTGAGGATCAAACCGGCTAACATCATAGAGACAACATTCGAATCCTAAACCACCTCCATTTAGCTAACCCTTCGTACGAGGTGGACCAATACATCATCCGCAATTCAATCCCACGAAACACATACCCATTAGAGGTCACATCAGCTCAAGTTTCCCAACAATACACGACAAACATTGACAGCAAGGCGTTCCCTTCAGAGATAAAAAGATGATGAAATGTACGCAGTCTTACCCTGTCCCAAGCAACAATAGGCTAAATAGGCTAAAATAAAAGATAATCCGTACACATGGACATGAACCTACAGAACAACGCCACCGATGAATATTCGGAAACCGGACCGGACCGAAAACGAACCTCATTGGCGGAATTGGAAGCAGATTTGAAGCTTTTCAGGAGATGATCCTGCAAGACGAAGTATCGTTTCCTCGAGAACTGTAGCCCGATTCGGTTGGATCTGATCACGTACAGCCACCCTTCCATTCCACCTCCCGCCTCGGCAGTCATCGACGAAGAAGACACGCTCATCTCCTCCGATTCCTCCGATCCCTCGCTGTCTCCTCTCCTCCGATTAACAACAAGTATTCAATCGATCGTTGTTCGGTAGAAGAGTTTTTTAACGGGGTGGAGATGACGAGAATCAGCGGCGGTGACGATTGAGGGTTTCGAGGAAGAGGAAGATATTGTTGTCGTTGTTTTTGTTGTTTTTGTCGTGGTAGTTTTTGTTGGTGTGTTTGGTTGATGAAATAGTGGCTCGTCATTGGCGTTTGAAGGGGATTGGGTGAGTTTTTTATTTGCGTCGTTTTTGATACTAATTTAAAACCAAAAGCAAATGACCTTTTTTTTTTTTTTTTTTTTGTCAGAACAAATGACTCAAAAATGCTGTGGAGCGTGGAGGGTACAAACAATGTTGTTACTGTGTGGTGTCATAGAGATAACGAAAGGAATAAGAATTGATATAATCTTCTCAAGATATTGAAACCGTAAGAACGAAACATATAGAGCTATACTATTGGTTTTTTTTTTTTTTATAGAGCTATACTATTGTTGTTACAAAATATGTTGCTGTTTAATGTTTTGTAAGTGTGAACGTTTTATTGTTTATTTCGTCTCATAATAAATATAATATTTTTTTATATTTAATAATAATTATAATTTATTTAATTTAATTTTTTATAAAAATATTTGATATCACATCAGCTCATCACATTATCATTTTTGTTTTTAATTTTTCTCTTTTTTTTCTCTCACAAGCATTCAAAAATAAATATTTTTATATCAAAAATTAAATACAAATATAAAATCATATATCAATTCATTTATTATATTTTATAGAGAGTATAAAATTGCACAGAACATTGCTTATATTTTTCTAAAAAGACGAGATAACAGCTCAAAATAATTGAGTCTTTTATTTTGGCAGGCGACTTAGTTTACACATCAGACAAGGACTTTGAGCAGGACACCTAAGTCCTATGATGGCACTCATTGAGTCTCGCCTTCCTTGGGTAGACATTTATATCTAACTCCAAAACTTTGCTACTCCTATGATCCTTCTCAAGTTTCAAGCTTCCAAGTCTGGGAAAATTAACATATGGGGACGTATGGATTCATCCATTCGCAAATCCATACGCAATCCATAAACTTTTAACGTAATCAATCTGATCATTATAAAGTTAATACTAATTGATTTATTGATAAATCTTTTTTTTATATAAAATTTGATATTTTCACATAATGATTATGTAGGTATAATCCTTTCAAAAAATAAATATTTTTGATAGCGTTTTTTATAGTAATTTTGGATTGTATACAAAATTTACAAACCACATACTCCCTTCATTTCGTTACGAATTTTATATGTGTGTTGAATTTTTATGAAATTTGAGAACGAAAAAATATTTTTTTTATAATAACGGTGTTTACTGTAACAGTTATGAAAGAAGATAATATATATGTTATAATTAAGTTTGATTGATTTTATATTTTTTTATAAATAAATATTTTTCAAATATGATATGTTATAATTATTATATGACATAAAAAATAAATATTATATTTATTATGAAACAAAATATAACATTCTTATAATAGAAGTGACTCATAGTATTTGTTATTCCTGCAAATCTTTGCACGTGATCAAAGTTTTCCTATGATATTGTCTTAAACATTGACCACACTTTGGCCCAATCTTGAAATACTCCTTTATTTTATGATATAGATAACGAAGATCATGTTGATAAAAATATTTACGGATTACGAATGATTTACAGGAGGATCAAATGTTGTTTTTTTATAAATTTGTTATGAAACATCAAAGATAATATAAGATATAAACTATAATCTTGAGTCGAAATAAAATTCATATCATATCAAATATAACATTCTTATAATAGAAGTGACTCATAGTATTTGTTATTCCTGCAAATCTTTGCACGTGATCAAAGTTTTCCTATGATATTGTCTTAAACATTGACCACACTTTGGCCCAATCTTGAAATACTCCTTTATTTTATGATATAGATAACGAAGATCATGTTGATAAAAATATTTACGGATTACGAATGATTTACAGGAGGATCAAATGTTGTTTTTTTATAAATTTGTTATGAAACATCAAAGATAATATAAGATATAAACTATAATCTTGAGTCGAAATAAAATTCATATCATATCATTTACATATAAAAAATAACGCATCGAAATACATAATCAATAATATAATTACTGTATAATATTATCTATATTATGAAATAGATAAAATAACAAAACATTACACAGTACTGGAATTGATGTTTGAAATTTGAATTTGTTGGAGCGGTGGCTACGAAGGCAATAATGCTCTAAAGTGAACTAGTTGACACCAACTTCTCATCCAAGAGCATCTATAACGGGGCACTTTTTCAAGACTCTCATCCTGCAAAACTCAAACAAAGAAGCTTAAATCATCGAATTCTGCCACAATGGTATACACACTTTCCCATTTAATTTGCTGCGACCTCCAAACAGAACTCTTCTGTTTGAGTTTTATACTGAGAGGTTTCAATTAAGTGAGACCCATCTCTTTTCCTTCTTAGCTCCTACATCAGAATTATTTCTTCTTCTTTTTTCGGTTTCTTTTTTCTTTTCTTTTGTTTATTATTCACAATTGATCCCCTCCGTTGTAATGGAGACCCTTTTAAAGCTTCTACTAAATTCGAGACCCTTCATTTTCTACTTTCCACCTCACTTTTGAAGATCATTTTATCAAGCATCATCGTGGATGCTCCAACTCAAAACTAGGAAGTCTTTTTCAACTTATAGCATAGGACCATAAAAACAACGCAACAGTTATGTTTATAATGATATTCGAAGTTTGGACCATTGTTTTGGTTGCAAGCTGATATCATTCTTTTGTCAAGTTTTGCCAAAGTATTTTAATCATATCCTTGGTCGGTAGGTAGTAAAGCAACCAATGAAAAGTTTAATCTGAAATCTGATCCCATCCGGTTGCTTTATTGTTGAAAATTCGAAACAAAATATTATTCTACAAAATGAAAGAATCATATACTCGTATAGCTATATGTCTTTTTCAAGATGCAGAGAAGAACGAATAGAGACATGTAATTGCATCAGTTTATCATACTACTGAGCCTTTGCTTGATTTCTTGGCCTCATGAACGTCTTTGTCTTGATGATCTATGTTCTTTCCCGACATTAGAGGAGCCACAACTTCTCTTTCTCGTGCCTGTGACAAAACCAAATAAATAATTAGGCAAGCATCGCATCTGGGTTATAGATGATAAAGTTCTGAAACTTCAAATTTCATATATATAGGTACAGAAAATAACGGATTAGTACCTGAGACAAGACGTCGACTAAGGGTTTCTTTTTGCTGTCATTGGTGGCAAAATAAGAATACATTGCCATTCCGAAAACAGCTACTGTGATTCCGATGATGTTCCTGTGTGTGAAGGGGTCATGCAACAGAGTATAGCCAAATGCAAGCACAAGACATGTCTTGAGATGTCCCAACACTTGATATGTCACTGGTGATGTCTTCCCTATCACCAGGAATGTGCTGAAGTTCACCGACACCGCGATAACACATGAAAGGATAATGAAACCCTACAAAAGATACAATAAAATAAAATTAATTCTTAGTTTTTCTGTCATAAGTTTGAATTTTTGATCGAGTTGATTGATTATACACGGTCAAACTATGCAAGCATGAGTTTTACTTGCCATTGAAATATAACTCAAAAGTCCTTATGAATCTGCACAACATTCAACAAATAGTCCAACGAACTTCAAGCAATTCATTCAGCTGTATATTTACCAGAATTATGGGAGAGTACTTGAAGGCAAAGACATTTTGGTGGGTGAGGCATCGATCAACCAAAGGCCCTGTGAAAAATAAAATTGCAGCCTGAAACGGAGCTGACTGATACAACAGCTGTGTCGAGGACACGCTGAGTTTTTTCTGTATGGTGTTTGTCAGCTGAGAATAGGAGAAGAACACAAGAAGCTTTGGTTAAGGATCCCCTTTCAACAAACTTGAACTTTCAGAAAATCAATCGGGCATTTTGGATTCAAGAAACAGGACGTCTTTAATTTGGTCCAGTTCGCCAAGTTTACAACGAATGAGTCGTAAATGTCCCTGAAATCAAAATACTTTTCAGGGATATATGCCGCTACTGCTAGCTACAAGCTTCACCGAAGAGCTTATAGAATTAAACTCATATAGTGCTGCTAAGCAGATAATGAGAGCTTACTACAATATCCTTCGGAACGCCCATCTTGCCTAAAAGGGCTCTCACAAACTTAGCCAAATAGGCCCTAAATGTAAAGACCATCTAATGCATAAACTCCGTTGATACCACTTGCATTAATAAGGCAGGGTCTATCCGTGTGAATGCCGAGCATGAAACATGCCTAAGTGAATAAATGGGATAAGCACACCCAACCTACTGCCTTCTCAGTTAACAAAATGTTCGCTTTGCACCTAACCAGATGGTGCAACAACACATTTTCCAGCGTGGATTACTCCTGATATCCCTTGCAAGCCAAACAGACACTATAGCAAGTGTAAGCAAATATAGACTTTATGGAAAGGGAAATTTTGATTGAGGGCTAAAAAGGATACAATTTGACCAACGCAGGTTGTTATGATCGCTAGAATAGAGAGAACGGAACCAAGAACATTGAGCTGCAGATCAGTAACCGAAGCAATGGCAACTCCAAGGAGCAAGATGAATAGCGAAATCCTTATCCTCTGGCTGCAACGTGCGTATAGCAGGAACCCAGATCAAATAAAACCAAAAGACATAGATTCGATTCAGAATTTCATATGTCCTCTTTTAGTGAATGAAGTACCTGAACTGCTTCTTGAGAAAGGCGGTTTCGAGCATGACAGTGAAAGGAATGATAGCAAGTTTGGTCATCTGATAGAAACCAATGGAGTTAAAACCCAAGCTCAAGTTAAGAAGTCCAATGGAAACTCCATTTAGTACCCCGAACAGCATCACCGTCTTCATGTCTATCGATTTTGACTCGAAAAAGTTGAAACGTTTCGCCAAGTGAAGCGTGAAGAATGTAACCATCAAGTGCCAACTAGTCAGTGTCGTAGCTGCAAGATCAAACATATTGTTTTCATCAATCCTATAGATGATTGTTTCAACAATACTATATAGAGGCCAACATAAGATGAACTACACAGTATCCTAATAGTCACTCCTACATAAATGGTCGTGTTTGAGCCGGAAACTGTTGCTTTTTTCATAAAAAAGTATCACGAACCATGAATCGGAAGAAGAATCTGGAGTTGAAGATATAATAATACCAAATGGAAAGCCAAGGTTGCTCATGAGGGCTTTGTTGCAAATGACAATGGAAACCGAAGATGCCACAGAAAGAAACAGTGCACCAACAACACCAAATTGGAAACTCCATGCCTCTCCCATTTCACTTCTTTCAGCTAACAACAAAAACAATCCGGTGTTTGCTTGAAATTGAGAGAGTGACAAGGGGAGGGTTTGTTCAGCCTTGATTCTTTTTATCAGTTGCTTGAAATTGATATCTGCACAGATGAAACAGAAGAACGTAAAAAGACGATAAATTATGTAGAAAATGATACGGAATATTCGAGCGGGTAACCACTGATATAGGCATAATCATGTCAATCGAGTTTCCCAGCTCTTCAAGCTGTTCCTGTGGCTATAATGGTCCAGTAATTGTCGCCCCGCATACTGAGTTAATTAACATTCAAGTTAATGTTACGATCAATCGTCAGGTAATGTTGATTGCGATACTTTATCATACTAACGCGGCAAAAGCAAACAATAGCACGATGCGAAAACCTTAGAAGTATGAAGCAAGGAAAGTTAATGTGCGAGTCAGAAGTTGCAAATGGAAGCAAAGATGGGATGAAATGATTGAAAGCAGACACCCCACCCTACAGATATTCCCCAAACGTTGGGCACATTCTCTGCTTCACTTGTACTCCAAAGGCAGAACATTTCCATTTAAACTCTTAATTTCCGATATCTGAAAATCCAATCAAATTGTGATTACCTAGTAGTAACTAACAAACAAGATGTATCATGATCTGTGTTACAAGTGCAAGTTAACATATGCAAATCATGACATACAATGGCAAAGGTCGCTACTTTAACGACGACTAGCTATTAGCCCTGCTCAATATTGCGTAGTCTAGGACCCTTGCGGACACTATCATCATCAAACCCTTTAAGGTACGATGGTCGAGGAGTGAAACTGCTGATTTTCTCAAAGTTGGCATGTCTCGTGTCGCCAAGTTTGAAAAGTTATGGCACATTGTTCCTTCCTTGCAGTTCGACGCAGCTAGATGATGGATCATATTAGATTCTGAATTTCATACAGAACTTGTGTTGTAAGAACAGTTTCACCAAACCAATAAACTTTGCATGAGTTTAACAGATTACCCCAAAATGCCCCTGGTTGCGAAATCACTAGCCGCTACCAATGCTGACGGAGAACGAATTGTGGATTATCCTGCACAATCTCGTTCAAATGTAGGAGCTCAGGCGGAGAGGAACAATCAACCCATGGATTACATGACCATTTTTGTGACAAGCCACAGCAATACTCCTCCAACCATCCCAGCATAAACGTCGCTCCAGCATCCAATATGTGCCCATAAAACTACTACAGAACGAGTCATAAAATAGCACTGAGCCAAGCGTCACAAGCAAATCATATCTACTAGAGCCTAGAGGTCATCGTATGCTCAACCATAACCACAAAATGACGGACTACATCTGCCAAAACTCAACAGTCAACAAGTGAGCAGAGGCTATTTACCATATCATGGTGTAACCTCAAGCTTACCCAGCTGCAAAATATGCCAAATATTATCCTACAATGTAAGATTCCATCTGTATCCGATGATGAAATCTGCAGATGGCATGACGTGTAACCAACTGAAAATCACACTCAACTATCATTTACTAGTTCCCCAAAACTTTACATCAGTCGAATTCATAGTCGAGTAGAGTCCAGTCATGACATCTCTACAGATAACCACTGCAAGAAGAAAGCTATACAAACAGTAACAAATACAGAATAAACAGCCATAATAGGAGGGAACGCAAAATAAGAAATGAAAGAAACTATATCGAAGGTATCCCCAGCACACTGCAACTAAGAATTAATTATGACTTCTTCGCTTTTAAGTGGCAAGAGGCTTGCACCAGTAGGCAAGGACATCTGCCGCAGGTGAGATGCAAAGAATTCTCCTTTTTTCAACAGATGATGAAGGAAAGAAGCGAGGTGAATTCAATGTCGTACGTGTGTCAGGCAATGAAGCTAGGTCAAGCCTTCCCGAACTGAGCGAGGTATGCCCGGTCAGCATTTGCAAGGCGGTTTTGAAACTGTGCCCACTCACTTTTACACCTCTCTCTCACCTAGAATGAGATATTAAGTAAATTATAGGAACAAAGATAAGTTTAAATGCAAGCTGCACGTGTACAAGAAACCAGGCGGCTTCTGGTAAACATACCCCTTCCCAAGGAGCCTTTCCGTTTTCTACCTTGCCCTGATTAAGATAGGAGCAAAAAACACATGTAAGGAAGAAACATACTATGGCTAATCCTGGTGTGATACGTTACAGAACAGGCCGAGTACACCGTAAAAGTAGAAGAGACCTTTCCAGTTGTAAAGTGTGTAGTGAACAGAGAACACCGGACGTAGTATGTGTAGCAAGCGACTCGTTTTTAAATTTTATTTAATCTGTCCCTTTATTTGACCAGAAAGCTGAAGAGATTTATCAACAGCAGTTAGCCATGCTCACCTGATTCCCAAGGGATGGAATTACTTGATGAATAATCCATTGTGAATCCACAACCCCAATTTTCTCATGAGCAGGCTGTGATCAAGAAATAGTCAGCAAAAGTCCTTTAAGATGCAACATAAGCTGATATAAAATGAAATTGTTCTTTTCAGAACTAGCAACCCACATCCAGAATGAGCCAAATAGCATTTGTCAATGAATGTGAACTGAGTATAACATTATTCCAACAGCTAGCAGCTATATCGTATAAGCTAGAGTGAAGATACGGCATAGAACAATGAACCACAGTTCTTTGCTAGCAGACTAACAGTGGGCCACAAGATTAATAATACAGAAAGGACAAAAAAGGAAAAAAAAAGAAAAAAGAAAAGAAAAAGAAAACCTGCTTACCTCAACGCATCTTCTTAGCGCAAAATCCAATCCCCATCCATGCACCAAATCATTCTAGATGTTCAAAAAATGATAATTTAGTTTAAGGAGTCAAACATGGCAATTACTGTAACAACTGAGAATTTTTCATGAGAAAAATGTAGTTGTGAGGCTAAACTCTAAAATGAACACAGGGAGTCATTCGACCCAGAGGTCAATAGCAGTACCTGAATCATATACCAAACACAACCCCAAGCATCCCGTGAAAAAACAGGGGCCATTATTTCCACGAATCTGCAAAGTTCATGATATCAGTTGGGCGGTTAGAGAATTGAAAGAGAAACATTATTCACCACAGCCCTCGAGTCTTAGCCAAGAACATACATTAAATACTAACTATCCAGGTTTCTAAGTGATTGAAGTCAACTGCAAAATCAAACATTTTCTAACTGTATGTTATAGTCTAATTTTATTGTTGTGAATGAGAACTAATCTATGGATATTCTCGTGGGCAGAGAAGAGATATGTACTGGTAGGAACAACCAATCTAGAGACCCAGAGCCTTATCATTTTATGGTCCACTGAATGAAAACTACATTGATTACAAAAGACTTCCTAAACTTTTACAACCATTTTACTCCATTCAAATATAAGGTCCAAGTACTATGATATATGCAGCCAAGCTCGTATGCAACCAAAACTACAACAGATAGAAAGCGAGAGTATCAAGAAGTACAGAGAACATACGCAGCACAGGGAGGTAAATGCGGATCTGAACACCAGCCTGGTTTTTCTTCAGTTTCCCTAACCATCATGCAGAAAGTTCATCAAAATAATGTAGTACTCAATGTAAAATACTGAACACAATTCATCCCAGTAAGATGCGAGATTGTGGAACTGAAAAAAAAAAAAATTACTTGTGAACTTCTCTGTCACCTCTCCTCTTGGTCATTTCCCACGTCAAACCATTATTTGGCTCCAGACCAGGTTGAGAAATCTCTAACCCATGTTTCTTAACCAGCTCCATGTACCTAATAAATACACACAGAAACAAATGAAGCACTGAGGTCTCAATCTATGAAGCACTCAAATCTATATCTTACAACTGGGGAAAAAAATTGCCAGAGAAAGCTCACTTCACAGCATTGAAATGTTCAAGTCCGAGATCTTCATCCCAAATAAAAATGTAATCATAAGCTGCCACAACATCTGGATGAAGAAACCTTTTGGCATACCACCTGCATAGGGCACAGAAACACAGGTGATTGACAATATGTTCCCCTGAACAAGAAAAAAACAATAACTATAGCAGGGGAGCATTTCCCAAGTTCTTTTAAAGAACCAAGGCACACTAGTGTAGATAGTCAATAGTGCTATGTACATGAACAACCATTCAAGGGGAACTTACCATTTTGTTTGTTTTGGTGCACTAACATGGACAGCGCTCTTAGACCACTCGAATTCATCCCATTCACTAGCACGCCCATCATAGTGGAATAGTAAAATTTGGAAATCATCAGAAAACTGCGATGAGAAAGGAAATTTAAATTCATAAGAAAAAGAACTCAAATGCAGAAGCTTATACTAGCCTTATACTACCTTCTTTACTGCTGCATTTATGTTGTCTTTCTGGTCAAATCCAACAGTGAAAGTCACCAGGTATTTTCGCTTCATTGACAAATCCTGCCACACAGAAAACAGGAAATACACAAATATACCTCACAAATGTATATAATATGATTTCCCAATAATCCCAAAAGAAATAGTCATCACCCAAAAGAAAAACAGGAGAATGTGAAAAAGGGGATACCTATAAGGACCTCGATGACTTCCTATTTTTAATAATATTGTCTTTTAATTGTTCCATCTACTCTAAAAGAGAAAACTAGGGAAACATGCATTAGGGATGCAGCAGGCCAAAATGATGACCCTTTCTATTTGTCCTCCTTTTCCTTGTTAACACGGTACAACTTGCAGAATTGTTCTAGCAAAAATGCATTAAATTCAGTAGAGAGAGGGGGGGGAGAACAGTATGAAGAATAATGAAATCAATGAGACCGGGCAATCTCTAGAAATACATACATCATTGGGATCTCCCCACAATCTCCGCAGATAAAGATCAGTCTCTGAAACAACAATTCCAGGAGGTAAAAACTCTGCTCCACGAGGATTGGTTGGAACATATATCTGATCCAAATAAAAGCAAAGTAAAAATACAAACGTAAATCGCACTCGAAAAGCCGCAGATTGCGGATTTAGAATGGTCATAAAAGTAGCATACAAAACCCACAACAATGAGATATAGCAATGCATCAAACCTAGGAAACAAGTTATCCAACCTGCACTAAATGCATAAAAGCTAAAAAGTTTATGATGGTAAAGGAATTCATGAACCCAGATGGCAGGTCAAGGAAGTTGATCATTTTTGGAACAAGAATGAGAAATTATAAAAAAAAAAAACACCAAGGACCAGAATGATGACAATTAAAGTGAGTACTAACTTGCTTGGTTTGAATGGTAAAAAAAAAACTTGCTTGGTTTGCATTGGTTAGAACTTGGTTCTGGTTGACAAAATACAATCACAAGTTAAATAAAGTTCTTGCTAATTTGCTTATGTTATGCACAGTTTCATTTACACTAATTGAGATATCTTCAAAAGAAGTGAACAAGAACCAACCATTTGCAACAATGATAAACTTGCGTGGTACCTTAGGGACCTTTTGTGAGCCAACATCCTCAAGTGATTTGCTTCTTGCAACTCTTCCAGAGAAACTAACATCTAGAGATTTTATAAGCCTGGATGGTAAGTTCATCTGCAATTATCATAAGATATTATTGAGATGATGCGACACAAATGAAAACATGGGGACACAAAGATAGCATAAAGAATATACCTTGGCAATAGAAACTGATGTAAATGACACACCAACAAAGAATCCAAAAACCACCCCCAGAATGGTTGTCATGATAAGTCTGGCATTGTCATTGGATCGTTTAACTATTCCACTGCAAAACAGACAAAGGATCCACTTGTATGTATCAAACAATGGTTACAATGTGTATTAAATTTACAGTTTGACGGGAATTTCACTCAAATCAAACAACACATTTACCACAATTTACAATAGAAGAAGAGAAATAGTTAGCTAAGTGTTTTAGAACCTTTTGAATGTCACAAAGTACTCTTGCTGTCTTTTATTGTGGAATATACTAATTCAATTACAAACAGTTGATAAAAAAAATTCGGAAATCCTACAATTTCTCCGATATGAAACCTTTTCCTGTAGACTACTCACTGACAATCAAAGCTGTCACAACTAAATCCTGCCTCATGCTGTCTTCCCACACTCCCTCTACAACTACGACAATGTAGACTACAAGTAAAGCAGCTATACTAAAATACTCTCTTATCTATTGAAGCATCTTTAAACAAATTATTGGAACGAAGGCATTGAACTCTGATCATCAAGTCAGAATAATATGGTGTGGATGAAATTGCTCAATGACGAAGAAGGCTTCCTAGGTAATGCTCATTGCCCTTGATTGGACGCTTAAAGCGGGCGCTTCAGCAGTTACGGCGTATAAAAAACATAGCCTATCAAATTTCTGATAATTCAACAAGAGGAACAGTGGTGCACGCCTTGGTGGGCATCCATTGGGGCAGTCAGAAAATTTTAAAGCAATAATGATTCATTGATCAGTATCAGAATCCCCTAAATGCTCTAACCTGCGGTGTGCGCTTGCCATCTTGATGTGCATGCCCTTGCAAGTTCATCCAGTATAAATAGGCGGATCCTTATCACAGCTTTGTAAGCAGCATACGAACCATGTCCAAAGTAGACGGCAGTAGTTCTTACCCTGAAAAGTCACGTTTTGACTCCAATTACATAATCAACAAGAGTAAAGCACACAAAGTAAAAGAAATCTTCCATCTTTGTGCAGTACATGCATGATATTGTCACACCACACCAACAAATAAAACAAAGAACAAAGCAATAAAACAGGTTTAGGATACATGAAGGACAAAGTGACAAACAATATATACATAAAGGTTGACATTGAACGCCGTGAGCCTACTTTCCTTTCCGAGTAACTGACATTTTTTAAATGATAAAGCAGAGGTATGTTTCGGAAAATCTGACCCTAAGCTAATACCTCAACAACATATGACGAGGACCTACTTAACAAGCTCTTCCTATGTGGTGCATCACCAAGTACATTTCACTCGACGACATGAACCAAAACTCTCTGGCCATCAGAAACCTTGTCATAGTGATTAAACTAAAAGCTAAGCAAAACTGCAGCCCCACACTTATTCCACTTTATAGAATAGAACCAACTCGATACACCAATGCCGTAACCAAATACCTCTACACAATACACACCAAATCGCAACAATAGCCTAATGAAACCACATCGAACCCTACGAATCGCCAACATCATCCACGAATTTCGACAACGAGATCTAATAACTATAAACATCCGGTTACCGTTCAATCAAACAAAAGAAAACCTAACCCTAAAAAACCACCAAACCACACAAAAAGGCGAATCAAAAGCACAGAAAACGAGCATCATTCAATTCCTCCTCTGAATCAGGACAATCAACAAACAAAAACATCAAATTGACAAGGGAATTGTGGTGATACTACCTGAATCGTTCCTCCTCGGATCGCCGGAAAGCGGAGGCGGCGGCGGAGATGAGAGGTGATTGAATGTAATTATTGTGAATCGGAGATGTGGGAAGAAGAAGAAGAAGGTTCCCAGAAAAACAGATCAAGATTTCGCCTTCGATGATAAATATGAACGAATTCGTCTGGATTTGATTTGATTTTTGTCCCCTTTTCGTTAAAAAACCTGAAATCGTTTTCTCTGTTTGGATTATTAGACTGTAATGCTCCTCCGCCTTCGGTCCAGATATTAAAAAGACTGTACTGCCCCCTTATGTATTTGTAGTCATGTACAGTGTTTCCAGCGATTTAGAGAGGTCACATACCTCTGGTCATTATTTGTTATCGTTTTTTAAAGTCTTTTTATTTTGACTGAATAATGATGATATATATTTTAATGTATATTTTGGATTAAAATTTATAATTTAATTTATCATTATTATCTCAAAATAATTTTATAAAAAATGATATTTGATCGTTGTAAATTACACGTAATTTATTTATAACGAGAAAATTATTTTATATATATCTTATTAACTACTGAAATAGAATTACTCATCGTTGATTATTGTTTCTTGTTTTTATTAAAAAACAAATATTAAAATCCCACTTACAAATAAAAACCTCATTTCATGAAGTATTTTTTATTTTAATTATTAATTATTAATTTTTTATTATTAATTATTAATTTTTATTATTTTAAAAAAAGATATCAAATAATCCCTGAACAATGTCTCTATCAAAAGCTTACTTATAGTAGCTTTCTCCAATGCAACTAACTAATTCATCTTGCTCTATATGATGTATTCGAGAGTTAAAGATCGTGAACCTTCCGAGAGAGCTGAAAGATCGTGGATGCATGGGTATTTGAAACACATAAAAACACATGAAACATGAAATTAAGTTCAATTTCCTTCTTGTCATTGATTTTCTGTGTGTCGTGTCACTACCTAGTGGGCAGTTTGCCTCCCCTTACGTATAAATAACCACTTGTTTGGGACTAAACTCATCACTCATGTAAATGGTTTTATCATAGTAAATCTCTCATTCACTTTCTTCCTATAACTCACTCCCTATTTCACTTTCTGCTTATAACTCATTCCCCACTTCAATTTCATTTACATTATACTCTCTATTTCAATTTTATATTTCAATTTATTCACTATATCCCCAATTTTCTATTAGTTTAAACACACACCAAACCAACAATTCAAAACACAACACCCCACTCTTCATTGAACAAAAACAACTTGATCGAAACATACAGAGGAATAAATGAGTTATCCTTTTGGATAGATGTAGCACTCTGAATGAATGATGGAAAGTCACGTCTTATATGATATCTACCTGTTAACAACGATTGCTCGAGCCCCTTCTTATCATAGCCATTAGCCTTGCGGCGTAAACTGCCAGCCCAGACCCAGGTTGCAGAATGAAGACATCCACATCTTGATTCAAAACCGACTCTGTTTGGTTACCTGATTCCCTAATGACGAGTTCTCCTAACAGCTTGCGCTCCTTGTGCCTACGCCAAACTGTCTGGATGTAGCATGCGGCCCATGTCCTCCAATGCTGCGAGTAGAACCGAAAAGCATGCTTCATTTCTCGGCTTCCCAGCTTATGGAACTGAAGTGCTACGAATCTCAGGTCTCCTGCCTCGAGTAGGAAGGCTTCAACATCTGATATGGCCTTTACGGTTCGTGCTGACAATGGGAGGGCTCCATTGGACGGAGGAGGGGGTTCAGGACCCATGTCAGTAGCTCCTCTCCACAGAAGTCGCCAGGTCCGATCCATGATGAATTGAAGAAACCTTCACGTCCGCCATCATCATCACCATTATATCATTTCCAATTTCTTCCATCACTCCGCTTCAGAAAATAGGATTCTTCAGCTCTTCTTATTTATCTGGTAGAGAACATGTGCATGCTCGCGATGTTGCATCTAGGATTTCACCGTAACAATTACTAGAAGTCAGCTCGACACCAAGTCACTTGAGCCGGAAGATCACCTGCAGTTCAACGAACTTCAAGTCCTTTCCGGCGATTCCTGTTCCTCACAACCTCAGATTCTGAAATATAACAGGGTTTGGTAGTTTACATGTAGCAGAATCATAAGGGATATGTAGAGCTTTGCGCAGTGCTACCTGTGTATACCAAATTCAAAGCTGATCAAGACGAAGCGTCAAAAGCTCCTGGATAATCCTCAAGGCTCTAGGCAATGTGATCTGATCGTCCGTCATGCGCGAAACCTTAGCAATTACACTTTCGGTACCTCGTGACGCGTTACACCTATATCTATCGCTAAAACGCTATTCAGGATCCAGACAATCCATAGCACTTTACATATTTGCCGACGTTGGATTAAGATTTCACGTTTGATGAGGTTTATGGCTTTGTGTCAGTTGACTTTGAAGAGATTAGGTTGATGAGTGATCATCTTTATATGAGTGGATTCATCTGGGGTAGAATCTTAGCTAGGCTGTGTCATGTTGACGTTGTGAACATTTCTTCATTAAACTAGCTGGTTTATTTATTCTAATAGTGGGTTTACCATCAGGAAAGCCTCGTGGGCTTCCAATCTATATTTATATCAATTTTAAATTTAATATATAATGAGAATTAAATTTATCGTGAAACATCACGGATCGTATAAGCTACGTACACCTGGTACATGATGTGAAACGATGAGATATGATTTGATATGAAAATAAGATCTATATTTATACATATAAAATACGTATATATTATAGTGAAATGATTATACTCACAATACTACACCAACCTCATTAATCCCATCACGAATAAAATATACGAACAAAATATAAGAAGAACAAGATGTATAACATTTTATTTCAGATCCCTGACAATAATTTTTCTCATCTATTCGTTCAAAAAAAAATTACAATCATATCCAAAATGAAAAAATTATTTCAATAAAATTATCAAAACATTCCTATCACTTTATTTCAAATCATCCACCCCAATGACCCACCATTTTCCTTAATCTTTATGCTACATCCCCATAATACAATTTAAACTAAAGTGAAACGGAGACGAGAGTATCTTTTAAACCACCTTAATTATCCAACCTACTATCCCTGAGAAGAGATAGATCATGTACGGTACAAAGTATGAGAAAAACCCCAGTAAGCTCTTATGACGACCAATGCTAGATGCCAAACAAAAAGGTGGGAGTAAAATAAACACAGTACAGTACTTTTTTTCTCATTCAATTCTGTACAAGATGTACACCACTTGAACACATGTTCATGTCCCCTGAAACCAACTAATCCAATCTCGAAAGAAAAAAAACCCAAAAAAATATAAATCCCCAGTGGCAAAATTGTGAATTCGCTCTCCCCAAGAACCCGTGGTGACTTGTCAGACACCAAAAAGCAAACCCAACTGTGAACCATTCACATCCCATCCCATCCAGCTCACCACCAGCTGTCACCCCTCCATGCCCACCAATCCCGCCTCACCACGTGTCAGTCTTTTATTGGCTTCCAACCTCCTCCTAGCCCGTGACCTGTCGCCCACCCTCCTCGTCAGCTCACGCAACACCTGCCACGTGGCATCCCCATCCTCCACCTCATCATTGAACATCAGCGCCCGTCTCACCTCCGGCCGCCTGATATTCTCCTGGATCGTCGTCAGGTTGGTCCGGGCCACGTGCTCGAGGATCGATCCGAGGCGGTCGACGTGGTCTTCGGGTACACGGAGGGAAATATCCGGCCACGGGATCGCCTCCGGGAACGGGAGGCGGATCCCATCAGCTATGATCACGGGGACGCAGCCTAACGCCACGGATTCCACGAGTCGTGGACTCCATGGCGCCCAGCCTAGGGGGCATAGACAGAAGATGGATCGCGCTATCTCGGATTGGTAGCCGGGGAATCTCTGTCGCCGGAGGTAGAATCTCCTGTCGTTGGCGTATTTTCTCCAAATTTTAGTCCTCACCGCCCTGTTATAATTTATGCACATTGAATTACATAACAGAATTGTAACGCAGCTAATGCTATTGTTAATCACACTCTTTATTCTTCAACAATAGCTACCCCTAACATTTTACGGTTTCAATGTTCCTTTTTAACAATAACTCACTATTCTACTTCAGATTCTTTGCACGATGTTGTTGCCATGATCACGTTAACTTTCAACGACAGTGAGGTCTAAAGGAGAGCTTTACGAGCTTATCTTTGATTCGAGGCATGATGAAACCTCGAAATCGAATCTAATCTAAGCTAATACTAGCGGTTATAGACATTGGGACCAATGCGATAGCAAGTTCGATTACAGATTAGTCGATTGCATATGATTCTAACTCTAGGAAGTTCAATAAAGATCCAACTTTATGATACTTTTTTTTATCACAAGTCGAATGGAAAAAGAATCTGAGTCGAAAACGAAAGTTTACTTGCTGTAGAATCGGCCGCTGACATTCTTTGGGTGGACCTCCATTTTCCCCCTGAAAAAAGCAAAGATATCACGACCACCACCACCACCGTTCAACGGCCACCTCTCCAGCGTCCTCCTCACGCTCTCCGGCGACACATACGGCGGTATCACAACGTGCTCAACGTCCTGACACGGATGCCGCCTCCCTTCCACCCCGAAAGTCTGCAGCACGATCGACCTCCTCATCACCTCCGTCACCCCATCTGCCACCGCCGCATCCTCCTTCAATCCAATCAGAAACACAATCCAATTCAGAAACACAATCTAATCATACATGTCAATACACATTCAACACAAGAAGGGATCCTGACCATGGTGTGGAAACAAGCCCCGAAGTCATGGGAGGCAACGAACACGTGATCTTCTCCCCGGCTTCGGTTCCAGAACGGCAGCGTCGTGGAAATAAGTTCCACGGCGGAGGCAATCAGGCCTCTCGCGTGTCCGATTGCCGGGAACCCGTTTACGGTGCTGAAATTGCAGGCGACGTAGACGGGGACGAAGAAGAAATCGGCCTCGTAGGGGTCCATGGTTCGGAACGTGGAGCTCGACATCGACAGCAGCGATTTGTGGATGGCGACTTCGGAGGCGAACAGGTGGGTCCCGCAGCGGGCGTCGGAGAGCCAGTCGGTGTTGTATCGGCCCGGGAGGTCGTGGATGTAAACTTTGACGTCGATTCCAGAATCATTATTATTATCTGTTAACACATGAAGACATAACCATAACCGTTCAATCAATTGGGTATCGACAGAGACGAAATTTTTGTCCAAACATTGAATCAATTAGTATTACCGTGATGGGTGGTTGTGGGAAGGGATGATTCTAACAGGGCGGAGTTGCGGCGAGAGGCGGCGGCGGCGGCGGAGAAGCGAGAGAGGGAGATTGGAAGAGGTGTTGTGGATGTAAATGAGAAGATTAGATAGAGGGATAATAGGAAGAGGAGGAGCCATTTGAGGATGAGGAGGAGTCCATGTTTGTGTCTGTGTTTGTGTTTGGGGTGATAATTGTTTCTTCCAACATGTTTTGGGTTGTTTGAGAGTCTCATGATAATTTTGACATAGGATGACAGAACTTCGGCAACTCTATGGCGAGATAAAGATGATGAAGGGTCATTTTAGAGTGGAGTTTGGTGCTGGCATTTGTTTGTTGATAGAGTGGAGATGAAGGGAGAGTTGGTGCTTGTTTGTTTGCTTGGTTTCTGAGTTTTGAAGATGGGGTTGGGTGATGGGTTTGTTTTTGTGTTTTGGGGAATGAAAATGGTAAAGGGAAAGTATTTTTTTATGATTTTCGGAGATTTGGAGATGGGAGATGAATGAAATGAGTTGGATTCTGGAGTTGGGTTTTTTTTTTTTTTTTTTTTTTTGGGGAATAAATGGCAACAAGGAAAGTGATTCTTCTGGTTTTGCTTTTGAAATTTGGAATAGACAGAGTAAAAGGCTGTGCAGGCTTGCAGCGGTGGTGGTGCTGTGTGGGATGAGAAAAGCGGATAGATTTTTGGTTTTCAAAGTCCAGTGGTTTGTATTGATTCGTCTGTTATGGCATTTAAGATAACGGATCAGATTCAAAAGGATTGCGACGAAAGGTGCACTATGAATCCCCAATTACGATGACAACCTAATGAGATATTGGAGTTAATGGAAATGAATTAATGATGATAAAAGTTCAGTGGATTGAGTATTTGGACCAAGCTATGAATACTTATCTTGAGCACTACTGTAAATGGTTAAATGATATTGCATCCCTCGTGTCCCCTAATTAAAACATGATAACAACCTATCCAATGAGAGGAAATGTTGTGCATTGAATGTTCAGCTAGCCGAGGATTTGGGTTATGAAGGAACGTTCTAGTTAAGGGTAGTTGAATGACAGTATATGAATTCACATCCCTAACCCTGAATGGAAATTCTCGTTCACACATTATTTGCGTCATCATTTGTATTTCATATTTTTAAGTGAATGTTAATCTAATTAATTATAGATTTGTCGGGATCATCCTCACCTCACATAATAAATCGTTAAATCAATTCTTTATTTTTTGATAATGAATTCATTAATAAAAATTGATTTAAAAAATAGTCCGATCCAAATTTTCTTTGAAAAAAAAAAAAACTATAGACTTGTCTATTTCTCCGTTACTGTTGCTATCTTGATTTCCTCCACTTGGTCATTTTGTTCAACATGATAAGTACAAAATACTGTGTTTGTGAATTTGTGATTAAATTATTGGTAGCGAAAAGAAAGATCGGCTTGGTCAAAAGTGATGACTCGTTGTTGTCGATATGAATGACGAGTCCCACCAAGTAAGTGGGTTCATTTCATTTCAAGAAAAAAAGAGGGAATACCCATCAAGTCAATTCAATATTTGCATTAGGTTTGGGAATGGACTAGGTGTATTTTTCTTTTTCCATTTGTATTTGTAGCTTTTCTTCATGGGTTGAAGTCCAACACAATTCAGCTTTTGAAAATGCCATCATTCAATCTTCATAGTTCGAATCTTATAAGCATGAAACAGATAGATAATAATCTCGATCAACATAGAATCGCCGAGGAGAAAATAATGTTGGATCAATCCCCGGGATCGTCCTCACCAAATTAGCGGGCCGAAAAGCATAGTAACAAAGTCTTCCAAATACTCCTATGATCCTATCAGAAAACCAATGATGCAGAACACCAGAACTTCACAAAATAGAATAGAAGCAAGCTTTGCCAATAATGAAGGTGCCAATTCTTACAAAGCTCACCTTGGCTTCACTTTCATATCAGGCACATGCTACATTTACGTATATGCGTACAAAAAAAACACGGGCAGCTACGAACCTAACAAGTCATATAGAGATACTTGTACGTATCTTACCAATCGTTGCCGGTTCCTTTCAGAAGATACGAAGCTCTATTGCGAACCTGAGGCAAGAAAAGAGTGAGATAATGTTGAAAGCGTAACGAAAACATAAAAGTACACTGATTTTAGTCAAACAAACCTCTTGGGCATAGGGTCGGACATCGTTGCTGGATATTTGGCTCGAGCACTTGCGGAGAAAAGTGCCCCATAGTTGGTCAGTTCCTGGATCATTCGACAGGGTTTCAAATGTGAGCCAGTTGTTTACCAGGACTAGGCATATGTATGTGTGGAATAGATCACAGCTCGTATCTTTCACGGCGGTCGAGATCAGCAATGTAAGAGCATCTTGGGCGTTGTCAATCTGTGGAGGATTACCCGTAACAAAGTCAGAGTATGCAAACCAAATGTGCAACTGCAGAGATTGAAACAACGTGAGGAAATAAATATCTATGTTGCACATGCATCCATCGTAGTGAAAACTGAAGAGTCGAGGTAAACTAGAGGACGATCAATGAAACAGTGAACCCTCATCAGAAAAATATCAACTAGAAGCTATAAAAGGAGCATGCGGAGTTCAATGACTTGAAAATGGCAATGTATATGTATCACAGTAGTAAGTACCTTCTCCTGAAAACAAAGTTTGAGAACCTCGAATGCTGTTGCGCTTTTCAGTTGCTTTCCACGAGAATCAACACTCGGAATGCACTCAACAGTTCTTAAACAGTTCAAATCTCGGGGCACTCTGCTTTCAAAAGACAACAATGAGCGAGCAAAATGTCGAGCAAAGGTACAACATCATGATATCATATGCAATCAGAAGACTTTAACAGTCATTATCACTTAGAAAGCAGACACAATTTTCACTACTATTCAGTAAAATAACAAAACCATGACCCCTTTCATAAGCTAATTTAGAGTTTGCACAAACTCGATAAAGTATATGTAGACAATCACTGAATATTACGAACCAAGTCATATCACCTCTGGTGGGAACTTCAATTATCATCTTAAATTTCTGTGAGCATGTTAGACCCAAAGCCTAAGAGGAGAGCCAGCCCAATCCCAAAAGACTAATCTGATAGAAGGGAGAATCTCTCTAACTTATAAACCACTTCATTCTTTCCCACGTAATCAATGTAGGTAAATCTCACATCGTAACATTCGTCACCCTTTGAGAACCAAACGTCGGACGGTTTCATTCCTGACTCTTTGTGGACCAGACAGGACCTTCCCTTCTGAGCCTTATCAAACACCAGATAATCCTTTTCCGTTTTGATCCCTGGGCGACTGTGGTGACCCACTCTGGACGGCTTTCACTCCGAACTCTTCACGACAAGAGGCAGGGCTCTTCCCTCTCGGACCTTATCAAGCACCAGAGAAAAGGTAGCCCTTTCCCAGGTCATCCCTTCCGCATCATCTAGCCTCTCAACGAAAGCACCAAATTTTAGGCCCAAAGCCCAAAAGGAGAGCCCAATCCCAAAAAACTAGTCCAATAGAAAAGAGAACCTCTCTAACTTATAAATCACTTCATGTTTTCCCACTTTCCGACGTAATCATATGGGTAAACCCCACATCATAGCATAGCATGAGGTAAACAAAAGGTTCAAGAAAAACAATTGCTAATAGTGCTCTAACTACTTGTGGAATGAATTTTATAAGCTTTTCCTTGCAATCACACTCAGGTACACCATTGTTACAATCTGGAACACAAGCGGGGAAAAGAACCTCGTAGCAGGGGTTGTCTTTCTGAATTCTAAGATAATCAAAGGAGATCTTGATATACTAGGATGGCTATCAATTTTCGAATTTCTGGATACACAAATGAATCTACAAGAACCAAGAAACTACCTTTCAGCAAGAGATTTAGCGACACTCTGGCAGCTGTTATCCCATTCTTCATCCGTAAAATAATTTATAGCTGATATAAGGGATTCGTTCATTATTGAGGAGAGACCCAGTAACCGTTGGTCTAAGGAGAGGCGTGCCATTACTCGGATGAGCTCTTCTGTTTCTGAAACAGAAAACATTTGATGTCTACTCCTGCAATGTTTTGCAAAACTCTGACAGCTCAGAAATACGAGGTTAAGCCAGGCAAATACAATAACATGAGATATTGTTCAACTTCTTCTTTTCTTTTTTTTTATAACATTGAAGAAATGGAACAAAAAAGTACAATACTACGATGTTATAATTATTACTCTGTTGCTCCACCATGGCATCACTATTATCTTCATCAAGGTTGTAGAAGGCACTTCTTGTAACAATTACACAATTTAACTTGTACATTTGTACAGATTTACTAGATCTGTTTGTGTGATATTGTCACATACCTAACTTGACAGCATATACTGCTGAATTTGATCCATGATATAATATTACTGGGTGGCCCTTGACATTCAGAACCTAATCAAGAATACATAAGAAAGCAATTCAACATCAATTTTAACGACAAAACCCATTTCAAAGTGAATATTCAGATTGAGATACCGACCAACATCTAATTGGTCAAGACAGGTAAGAGATTCAAAAATCAAGACATGAATATCATTAGCGATGAGAAACAGAAGGGATACAAAATGCTCACTGCCAGTCAGCTCTTCGTTGGGTGCAACATACTGCGGAAGTAACAGATACCCAAAGCTTTCAAGGGCATCATTCAACAAGGAATAGCTAGGAAGCCAATCAATTTTAATTGAAGCAGCATCAACCTGCTAAGCATCATGAGAATAAAACAAGTCAAACAGGGAAGAAGCATGTTCTTATATACAGCTAAACTGATGAAAATTCAAAGCAACCAACTAGCTCAAGCATAAGCCGGGGCAACCTCATTATATAAAAGTATTGAACACCAGAATTCACAAGCAAATGTCCTTGATGATTCTTCTGATGAATATAGCACTGTAAATGTGGAAACAAAGCATAAGACACCTGTTTTCACATGGGATTTGGGAAAAGGAAAAAGAAAACAATAATAGCCCAAAAAATCTCTCACATTGATTGAAAGCCCACTTTGCTATGGATTCTTCTAAATGACCACATTTGAGAACCAATTTTGATAGCCAGCCATTCGACAACAATCCTTTGACAAATGCCTCACCTACAGTGGAAAGCAACAGGAGCCTCTATAAGATATCGTACAAAAATTTTCTCATTGCAGCCCAAAGAAAGAACCAAACCAGTCTCCATGCTGAGATCCACGAGGGAATTTAGTTCATTGTTCAAGAAAGTTCCTAACATCTTGCTACATCCCAGGTCAGAATGAGCTACTGGAGATGGGTTTCTCTGATACAAAGAAGCAACAATATTGTCAATTAGAAATGGCACAACGGGAAAAACAAATCAGCAAAATAAGCGAAAAGACGAAAAACTAAACCTGTGCTCCAAATACAAGCGAACCCCAAGAAGCCGTGCCAATTGCAGAATCATGCTCATCTAAGATACCATTTTGCCCATCAATTTTCTTTATCTGCATTAAGTGACTAAGCTTCAAATAACAATATTAAACTTGCCTCGACAGCCTCATAGCAATGCTGAGAAAAAATATTAGATCAAACAGAAAAGTCAGAACTTGCCTCGTCCTGAAACTGATCAACAGCTTTGAACAGACTAATCTCTGTCTTGTCATCATCGTCATCGTCCAACTTATATTGTTTCCGAGGCTTCACAACCTTAGACTTCTGCTTGGTCTTATGTTCCTCCTTAAGATCACTCAAAAGATCATCCAGGCCAATGATTTTCCTCCTGCAAAACACAGAATGCATGAATCAGGATGAACGCTCCATTTTGTTTACAGAACTAAATTGTGGGTATAAATTAGCTTTACTATGAAACCAAACCAGTGCATGACAGCATAACCCAGACCTACACCGTGAGAGGTACTTATAAACGCCGGATGATGCATGACAAGATGATGAATATTAACAAGGAACTCCTAAGAGTTAAAATATACAAGGAGTGCATTTCAGATAAAATTGCAAGTCAAACACATACATCTCAAGAATGCTCAAGCTGTGGATAAGAAAAAGAAAAGGTATACAAGGAGTGCACCAAAAATCATGATGGCACAAAAATAGAAAGACAGAAAGTTCACCAACAAAAATCATGGATGGTACGATGTACTCTTGTAGAATACTTGGCACATCTTTATAGACAAAACTAGATAATGGTCCTTAAACTTGACAATAAAATTGTTAATATCATTGCCCCCCACAGTTCTCAAAACCATATATCTCATCAGCAACACTCTGATGAAAATCCCTAGCATGGTTATCAAGGTATCACCTATTCTCCAAGACATTTCCAGGCGCCCTGGAAATGGTAGAGAGTGTCTTCAAACCTTGTTTACAGTAGAAAAGTGTAGGGATTGGATGACAACATGAACCTCAGCTGGAGCCTTATTGCCTTGGTGAATTTTAAATTTCTAGACGGACACCTTGTATTACATTTCTCAGAGGATGGTTGAAGTGAGTAAGACAATATGATTCATGTGCTAACCTAAAAGTGCTGACGACACAAAGTTGACAAAGCACACATTCAACCATAGCAGAAACGAAGAGGGAAACCACAGATACTTAAGCTACAGATAGTCAGATACCTGCTAAAACCACAATAAATTTTCGGAAATTTTCTAATCCATCGTCTCTACATGAACAACATATGAATCAAACCTTCGTGCCACTCATCTAGCCAATCGTCGTGCCTAGTTTAAGGAGAGAAATTGTTGAGAAAACCTGATGCATGAAGGTTAGGGCAAGCCACCTATATGTTGTCTTATTTTTTGGGGATTTGACACTACGTTGGAAGCTAAGTAGCTAACACTACGAAATGTTTACATACATTATAGAAGACCCAGCAAATTACTAATATCACAGCACCTCCCTTCGAGTGAACACCCCATTTGGATCTGAAAACATAGACAATGCATTCATCCACTGCAAACCATGTGCCACCGCGGGAAACACGATACGACCTTTTGATAATTTCTCGGTCATACCTAATCCAACACCATCAAATGCTCGATCTTGTCACAGAAGACCCGAAAGAATATTATCAGCCTCACAGTTCACTACACATTTCTTGAACCCTATATACCCAATACTTATTCCAAACACCACAGGCGTCAAGTCGACTAGAATAACAAGGGCATATCGACCCACTCGGCGCCATCGTCATCATCCACCATCACACCACAGCCTATATGAGTGTCGAGCATCCACAATGTTACAAACCGTAATGGCCCCGAAACCCTAAAAAAGAAAACAGTCCCTCAAGGAAAAATCTTGAACTAAAACCAAAAGGGTAAGTTCAGT
Organism: Drosera capensis; assembly: GCA_001925005.1. Lineage (NCBI taxonomy): Eukaryota > Viridiplantae > Streptophyta > Magnoliopsida > Caryophyllales > Droseraceae > Drosera > Drosera capensis. The sequence goes on from LIEC01011222.1 coordinate 67,893, forward strand.
ACAGTCAATCAACAAAAACCAACATCAAAAATTCAACACACTACAACACCACCCACAAAAATCAGAAAGAAAAAGCAAAAAAAGGCGAAACCTTTTGTTAGCGGGGGCATTGTTGTTGGTGGTGAGAAATTCGAAATCCAGTAGATCGTCCTCCTCCCCCTCCATGTTAGCAGCAGCTAAAGTGCCCGCCATTTTTTGGGTTGTGCGAATTCGAGAAGAAGGCGAGGGCAGATAAGGCAGAGAGATGAAGGGGTGGTTTTGGGGATGAATGTTGAGCGCCAAACAATCTCATTTTACTACATAGGAGAAAATACTTCGAGATCTAATTTTTTTTTTTCAAATTACTCTTTTCATTTCAAAAAGATAAGTAATCGTTTTTGATCCATTGAATTTATTTAAAATTTAATAAATAAATAATAATTTTTTATAATCATGACTTAATATGATAATTATAAGATAAGATAATAATTGTATTATAATGGATGATGATTATTTTATATTTTTTATGTTAAAAAAATTATTAAATATGATATGTTTAAATCGATAAATATTGTACATATTATGAAATGATTCAAATAAAAAAATATTATATATATTATGAAACAGAAAGAATACATGTTATATAATATGTCAGACAAATGTATGTTTTTGTATAATTTACCATGTAGCTTGAAATATAAATTGAAAAAAAAATGTTTTTTTTTTGTTAAAAGCAGGGCTGTAACCCTAAAATGATTTTTTATTTTTATTTTTTTGATATGAAATGGGATCCCCCTGCTACAACACAACAACAAGGGAGATAATGATGGACGAGGTAAAAACCCAAAACAAGGAGGAAGAGAGAGAACCCTCGTCCTCTGCCGCTTATGGCTCTCGGTGTCTCTGATCTCCGTTGTTGTGTTGTAATAGTAGGATCTCCTTCATTTTGTCAAATGACTCAAACTTTTGATCTTGGGGAACTGTCAATTGTACCGTGCAGATCACACAAGGATACCACTTAGCCTGGGAAATCTGACTCACCAGAAGAGCTAAAGCAAAGCAGACTACCAGCCATTGGTAATCCGCAACAAGTTACAGGAACATTCTCAAATTTCATGGTGGTGAACCTTGATAACAACGGGCTCTCAGAAGATTAGGCGTATCAGCATTCTTCGATCACAAAGTGAATGATGATCCATGGCCTCTACAAAATGGACTCGATATGGCTGTTTCATGCCCAACATTCACGTTGGATACAAATAACACCAGCAGTTCAGACAAATACAAAGAACAATTAACCTTGTTGATCAGACTCCATAGAAATCCTAAAGATCAGTTGCATTGTATGTAACTTGAAT